>LR812525.1:7846385-7896385 GCA_903798195.1 Danio kyathit | reverse complement strand
TGGATCATTTCTGAAAACCTATTGAGGGACATAATTTTATGGTTGTTTGTCACCACCCATTGGTTAAACAATGTAATTGCTACAACATTCACCATCGTCAAGTTCCAATAAACGGTGATTTTAATCTTTACCATAAACATCAGTGTTAATATCTGAACTATAAACTGTTCTTCCACTACTTCTGTATTATTTTATTGTTGTAACGAACGTAAAAAGTGCAATAACTGAATCTCTCTCGATCAAACACAGATTTGAATGCAGCACTTCGAAGGATTAATAAACATGCAAATCATTACCATTTATCATTCATGTTGCGCAGGTTTGAATTGAGATCACAATCTTTTAATGTTTAATTGTGCAGCTTTACACTGAATGCATTAATGCAGGCTAAACAAGCAGTGACAGAAAACACTACTTAAGACACTAACACTAACCTAAGAAAGCATTCAGGCAGTGTTGGGGAGTAACGGAATACATGTACCGGCGGTACGTATTTAGAATACTATTCATGAGTAACTGTATTCCGTTACAGTTACTATTTTTAAACAGGGTATTTAGAATACAGTTACTTTCCTAATACCATTGGAATACTTCGGGCGATGTGTGTCTGGCTCATAATAATATTACAAAATTGCCGCCGAAACCATAGAAACAGAAGCTACACTCCTGACTGCAATCACCAGCGTTAACTCAGTGAGCCTCACGCAAATGACCCTATTCTCACGCTCTCACGCCACACCTCCATTTTCTCACGCAGCAAAAAGGATGATCGCAAACACCGAACAACCAGACAACAGCCATGATTTTCAAATAAACTGCTTTTTTTTGCCGTCATTGTTCGTGAATTTGCTGCTTGATGTTTCGTTTGCGCTTTCAGAAGTTTCATTTACGCTTCTTAAATGTACGTTTGCTTTTCTGACACAAATATGGGCGGGACTTATGGGCACCTTAGCCAAAGTTGGCAGCCCTGGTTAACTTGAGTGTACAAATATGGAGGATTCAGACCAGGAGCTCGAGGGGTTGGAGCCGCAACCGAAGCAACTTTCTAGCAGCAGTAAAGGAAAAAATGCATTCACGTCTTGGAAGTTCAAGCATTTTTTCTCTTTAAAGAATGAGAGGGGTGAGCGAAACCTGACAGTGCAGTGCAATCTCTGCCTGCCAGCTAACAACCTTAATAGAAATTAAAATGTTGGATAGAACCGGTTACATTACCTTGGTTTTACGTAAACTATTTTGAAGTTTTTCTTTTCTTGTATAGCTGATTTTTTTCTGTGCAGACTGTGAAATACAAAGGGTAAGCAAAATGCATAGTATATACATATACTGAATATTACAGACAGTAATGCTGTCTATGTTCAAGCACTTTTTACCTTTATTACAGAAACAGACATTGAATTTGTTGACACTTTGACAAATAAACATTATTTAATAAACAATTATATTGTTTTATTTATTTTTCCCTGTCAGTGAATACTGTTTAGCATTAGAGGCCCTCTGTTTTCCTGCAGAAATTGCTACCAACGCATAGTGTGACATTTAATAGGCTGTTTTCAAGGGGAAGTACTCCAAGTATACAGTACAAGGATTAAGCAAAGTAACGGAATACGTTACAAAATACATTTTAAAGCAGGTATTCTGTATTCTGTAACTAAATACATTTACAAAGTATTCTCCCCAACACTGCATTTAGGTAGGTCCCAGCACAACTTTTTCCGTCATCAATATATTTTACAGGGAAGCCAAAATGCTTTCATACATGTGATCTAAAATGACGAGGGAGGAGATCTCTCTGGGATTGTCATAAATGTTGGATTAACAAGTTCAAAAAAGTTATTAATCTGCGGGTCACGTGCTTTCCGAATTGTGGGTTGTGATCCGTAGGGATCCCGGATCAACCGTGATCTGTTACACCACTCATCATAGCACATGCATTAATAGGAGTTTCCACATGTAGTCACAAGTGTTTGAAAAGGAAGTATGACTGAACCCCAAAATACCATATGCAAATGAACTTTCAAAATAACACCGTCTCTCATCCTGTGCAAGACATTGACTACAACACATCGTAAAGGTAAGACTTCTTTTGGCTCTCAATATGATTGATAATTTCTACAGTCTGATGTGTACAGACTGAGTGCAGTTTCATTTCATTTTAGTAATTGTGGAGTCTGTGCAAAGCTGCTTCTGAATAATATCTGCAACTCTTCATTCAACACAAGGAATGTGATTTTGTATGTTGATAAGCATGTTGTTTTTTCAGTACACTATGTTGGTTGGGTGTTAACGTTAGAATGATGAGGTTTTAATTAAATGGGTTCACCCAGTAGTAAATATTCTCTCATTATTTACTGATCTTGTACTTGTTTCAAACCTGTGTGAGCGTGTTTCTTCTGTTCAACACAAAAGCATTTGCTTCTCCTATCTTAGAAGTCAATGGTTACATGTTTTCAACATTCTTCGAAATATCTTCTTTTGTGCTCAACATAAGAAAGACAAAAACATTTGGAACCACTTGAAGGAGAGTAAATAGTAAGGAAGTAATCCTGCACAATATATCGTTTGAGCATCGATATCGCGATGTGTGTGTCCGCAATAGTCACGTCGCAAGATATGCAATGTTGAGTTGGGATTATAGATGACCAGAAACCACAGGTCAAAACACATGAGATTTGTGGAGACTCTGAAGAATTTAAGCATAATAGAGTGAATGTTAATCACGCGCATGTGTTTTTAAGGTCTGCGACTATGTAAGCATTTTAAGAGAGTTCAAAGCATTTAATAGAGCATAAAGATTCATTTTATTGAACAATTTATATGATAAAGGCTATGCATTGTTCATTTATTATTCAATTTTTGTAACCGAATATTGTTAGACTCACTGCAGAAAAACATAAATCACTGTTTATTTCACTTTAATATTTGCATCATTGTGTTTATGACTGTATTTTAATATATAACATTAATATATGTATATAATAAATTACATAAAATAGAATTATATTTCACTCCCCTATAAAATCATCTCAATCAATCTAAAGTCTTTGCAAAAAAAAAAAAAAAAAAAAAAAAAAAAAAAGAGTTAAGTTATCTGGTGAATGTCAAATTTTTTTCAATATCATGCAGCCCTAAAGGTAAATGTTAATTTTTGGGTGAACTATCCCTTTAAATCAGTCTACTGACAGTTCCGAAATATTAGTTTCTAAATTTAATATCTAGGATTTCATTGATGATCTATATTATCTGTTTGTGGTGAACACTGAGTGGGTGTTATAAATGATGATAAATTACATCCTCCTCTCTGTGTTGGCGGAGGTGACAGTTTTAAAAACAACAACAACAAAAAAAAAAAACAGCACAGAAAACACTAAAAAATACCATCGCCCTACGGCAGATTCATATTTTCCACCACGGTAGGCAAAACATACTCTCTGACACCCTCTGCTAACTGCAAAACTAAACCCACACACTTTCAGCAGCTCTAGCTTTCATGTACGGTTTTAAACTATTGAATCCTGAACCTCCTATAGCGAAGATGTGAAATTATTATTGAATCGCATTCATAAAACTTGATCCATTTTTTTTTTATTCAATATTTTTTTTCCATTGACTTGTTGCGCTGTGCATACTGTAAAACTAACTTTAGAGGCAAGTCATGCATCGGTACTCTTTCGACGTGAGATTATTTTAAATATACAAACAAGTGATCAGTCCATCAGGGACTTAAAAATAGTGAAAAAAGTTAAAGCCTTTATTCACATGGCTATTATTTTAAAAACAGCACCTACGCATTGCACCTTCATCAGGGTGAGACCATGATGGTAAATCTGTGCTGTTTTTAATACACTAGCCTAGGGCTGGCCGATAATTTGATCACGATATATTTTTTTTCAATAAAATGATAACGACAGTTTGAAAAGTGTTCGATAATATTTACGCACTATGCGTAAAAGGCTCGTACACGCCGGGACACTGTTCGTTTGCGTTTATCGTCAGCATTTTTCAAGACATTTTTCTGGATTCAAACCCAAGCCTTACACCAAGCAACCCCCCCCCCCCCCCCCCCCCCCCCCCCCCCCGAAAATACAGACGACAGATATGATAGACAACACAATCTCAGACACATCTCAATGAACACTTGATGCTTGCTGTAAACTACAAGCTGCATTATTTAAGAGCATTTGCTACAATATTGATGATAGGATCTTTTGTTGCCAAGCTTATGTTTTCTTTTTAATATTAAGATATTTTCCTTGAAATCTGCAACACCACTATTGTCCCTCATTGACGGTAAATTAAGCAGCCTTTTTTAAAGGACATAATTACCGAGGAGAAATCAGATGCTGAAGACAGAATCTTTAAAATAATGACATATTAAAAGTGTAGTAAATATATGACAGACGATTACTACAGCAGTGGATCATTAATTAAATCCTTATTTTCCACTGAGCGAAGCATTATCCACCCGCAGTTGTTTAAGACGAGCACGAACGAAAAATATATACACTATATATTTTTCTTCGAAAATGTATCTTTTTGCAACAAATTTCGTTATGTATAATGTGTAACGTAATTCGAATGTATTTTTTGTTGGTCAGTTATCTACAACATAAACAAGAAGAACGAATAACATCTGAGGTGAAAACAAAGTTTACAGTTTTTCTCTATTGGTTTGGCTCAGTTCTTAAAACAGGAATTACATTCTCAATATTCTAAGACAGTCTTACAGTTCAGCACAACACTATAGCTCACTCGCAAAAGCTCATATCTTTCCCAAAACTGTTCGTTCATGTGTCAAATCTAAATTTCCTTCTCATTTAAACAGTCAGTGCCTCCAAAATCCTTTGTCCCTTTGGCATTGTGTAAGCACTGCCAGTCAAAATGTTTAGATGTTTTGTCACTATGACAGAGGACCATTGAAATATCCCTCATGTCCACCTTTCAGTCTTAGCCCGGTTTTTGAAAATGGTTACTGAACTGTTTTTTTGTCTTTTGACAGAATGCAATTGTGTAAAAAACTACATAAAATAAATTGATAAGAATTAAAAATTATGAGAAATAAGGATTTTCAGTCTGATCTCATGAGGAAACGTAACTATTTTACGTTTTGTCAGTTCAGTGGCTAATTCGTATGTGTTCAGTCGTACGAAAATGTATGATTTTAAAAATGAGGTGTGGACTTCCGGTTTTGGTCGCGGATGGAGTAGACGTGCCTGCTCATCGTCCCGATAAGATTACTTTTCTCTTATATACTAACAATCCTCTACCTGTCGGATTCATTCGAATGAAGTAGCTAAACATACTTGGCATCTTAAGAAGCAGAAAATGACATCTAAATCTGCCAAACAAGGGAGGAAAGACGCCGCTAAAGATGACGCACCTGTGCCTCATGGCGAGATTAGCATGTTAGCACTGACTAACCTATTAGAGGAGCACAGAGCCGCTCTCTCTGCTGAATTTAAAACAGCGCTATCCTCTTTGGAAACGAAACTAGACCTCGTCCAAGCAGCGGTGACGGATCACGGTCTTCGCATATCTTCATTAGAATCGAATGCAAGCCTGGTTAGTGAGCAAATTCTCTCATTGGAAGTGGCATGCGCTGAACTCTCTGAACATTTTGCTAAGCTCAAGGCAAAGACAGCGGATTTAGAGGGCCGCAGTCGACGTAACAATATCAGGATTGTTGGCTTACCGGAGTCCATCGAGGGCCCTCGTCCTACGGTGTTCTTTTCGGAGTTGCTGTTGGAAGTTATGGGCGAGCAAGTCCTACAATCCCTTCCAGAACTGGACAGGGCGCATCGATCTCTTGTTGCCAAGCCCAGGCAGGGAGGAAAGCCGAGAGCGGTAATAGTGCGCTTCCACCGATATCAGATAAAGGAGACGGTGATGCGGGATGCCCGTAAGAGAAGAGGTTCACTGCAGTACCGTGGGAAACCGATCGCCATCTATGACGATTACAGCCCTGAGGTTCTGGAGCAGCGTGTGCAATATCGCGGGGTAATGGCGGAGCTTTATAATTTAGGATTTAAACCTTCCCTTCTTTTCCCTGCAAGATTGAGGATTACAACCAGGGAAGGTGAACAAAAGTTTCTTCCGTCAGTGGAGGAGGCCAAGAACTTTTTAGCAACGCACCATAGAGCCTCTTAAACAGCTATGTGGATTGTGTCACTTCTGTTATACCGGACAGATGGATAACGTCACGTACTTTTTTTTTTCTTTTCACGTGAACAGTTAGCAGCGAAGCATATTTACTTTACAATATCAACCTTTTTATTTCTTTTTTCGGCGGAGCTATTTTCTTTTGTTTTTGAACTATTTTTAAGGATGGTTCATTGAACTGTTAGAGTTGGATTTTAGCGGACATATTCGGCCATATGGCTCCACCGTTTGTTCCGGCTGTGCATATCAGAGAAGATTGGTGTTCTAAATTACATCTGCATTCATTCTGTTATTGTGTCTATGGCGAGGCAGAGAAAGCTATGCCAAAGTTTGCTCTTATGTTCTGATATTACCTACTACTCATGTTTTCTTTTTACAATTTACATTGAGGATATATTGTTTTGAGGGACAGAGACTATATAAGGTAAGGAAGAATAAGGAAGGGTGTATATTTGGTTATTTCTGGAGCAAGATCCGTTGTTGTAATGGGTTCAGAGGGTGGGGTGGATATTGAGGAAAAGTTAGGGTTTATTATGGAGTGGATTTACGCTGTCATTATATTTTGTGTGTTTGGTTTCAACATTGTTGGTTATTTATTTTATTTTATTTTTTTTTCCTTTTTTTTTTTTTTTTTTTTGCCTTTGCACTTTTTATTTATTTATTCTATTTTTTTTTTGTATCTCCAACTTTTGGTCACAGTCTTCTTGTTATTTTTTTTATTTTTTAAATGGGTAGAGTCTTGAGATTTTTGAGCTGGAACGTTAAAGGTCTAAACCACATGATTAAGAGAAACAGAGTACTTTCCCATCTTAAACAACTTAAAGCTGAGGTCATATTTTTACAAGAAACTCATTTACGAAATGTAGACCAATCGTGTCTTAACCGTGGGTGGAAGGGGCAGATTTTCCATTCTTCTTTTCAGGCAAAGGCAAGAGGTGCAACCATTTTAATCGATAAGAATGTACCCTTTGTAGCAAAGAATATAATATCAGATAATAATGGTCGCTACGTAATTGTCTCAGGGTCTTTTTGTGATGAAAATATAACATTAGCAAACGTTTATGCTCCTAATTTTGATGACCTTGGTAGTCCACTCTCAGATGATATGTGGAATGGTGTTCTCAGTAAGATTCACTCATCATCCATTTGTGCTCGACACTCTCTTCTTCAGTTTAAAATAGTACATAGAGCTCATATATCTAAAGTTAAATTAGCTCAAATGTTTCCTGGCGTTAGCTCTTTGTGTAATAGATGCCAGGCCGCTGAAGGTACTTTAATGCACACATTCTGGATTTGCTCCAAATTAGAAAATTTCTGGAGATCAATATTCAATACCCTTTCTGTTGTGCTTCAATATAAATTAGAGCCAGAACCACTTGTGGCATTATTTGGAATCGCCCCAGAAGACTCATGTCTCTCTGCGTCAAAGTGTAAGATTCTTGCTTTCTCTTCTTTATTAGCGCGTAGAGCAATTCTGCTTAAATGGAAAGATCCCCTTCCACCCACCTTTATTCAATGGACCAGAGAGATGATGTCTTGTCTCTACCTTGAAAAAATTAGATACTCTTTAAGAGGATCAAGTAAACAATTCTATAAGATATGGCACCCCTTTATTGATTATGTTGACCAAATTAAGTGATACCCTATAAATATATATGGATAAATAATTTTAATTAATTAATTTATTTTTTAAATTTATTTATTCACTCTTTATTTTTTATTTATTTATTTTATTATTATTATTATTATTTTTGTTTATCTTTAATTTTTTTTTTTTTTTATTTTTTTTTTATTATTATTATTATTATTATTATTTGTTATTATTATTATTCATTATTAACATTGATATATTTCTCCAACACTTGTAATTTTGGACTGAAGTGATTGACAGCTATGTTTTGTTCTGTGTGGGGGTTATAGGGTTTGTGAATGGGTATATTTGAAAATAAAAATAAAAAAATTCACACTAAAAATGAGGTGTAGCACCCAACCACACCCCTAAACCCAACCCTCATTGGGGGAAAAGCAAATCAAACTAAATTGTACGAATAAGATTGTACAAATTCATCCGAATTAGCCACTAAATCAAAAAGTTACGAATTACCGTGAGGTACTGTTGGGATTTTAGGTTAAGAGTAGCCTCCAAGGTTTGACATCATACATTGAACTCATACTGCCAATGAAATTGTAACTATTATCAATCACACACAAAGTAATTAACATACAGTACATCAGACTAAAAAAGGTACTGTATACAGCATAATATACTGTAATATAAACACACAAAACAAAAAACTATTAAAATTATATGCACCCAGTGCTTGATTGGTCATCTGAGATGTGTGAAACGCCTCCTTTGTTAGTCAAGTTCTAGTTTCACCTGTATCTATTATTTCTATTATTCTATTCTATTATTATCACCAATAAATGTATCAAATGTTCCACAGATTCATATATGATATTCATGCGTGGTATTATGTATTGTTATTTTGAAAATTGAACAGACTATTGTGCATGTGATGACTTATACAATGAAATGACGCTGACACATTTTGAAACGAACAACCATTGAACTGAGTTCAGTTTAGATCAACTAGATCTATTCACTTGGAAATTGTGCTAAATATAGGCTACCTGTACTTAATCATTTGCAAAGATGTACTTAGACATTTAGAATTTGATGAAATGAATGAAAAAAAAAAAAAAATTCTGTTATGAACAATTGCCAAGTGGTTTGGAGGTTTGTCCATGTTGTTTTGAGAATGTAATTCCAGTTTCAAGAAATGAGCCAAACCAATGGAGAAAAACTAAATCAAGTCCGCTATAGCTTTAGCGCCAAAACAATCCATTAAACCGTTTTCACGGTTTCAGGTTAATTCATTAACGAAGCGCGGTTTGAATGAGTTGGACAGACTTTACAAACTATTCGCAGCACTGATAGCATTCTTAGAATACCTCGGAAGAATAAACTCGGTCTGAAGGATGAGAGAACTCAGAAACTCGTTGTGTGAATGGAGAGGCTCCCCGCACGTCTCACCGTGATGCGCGATTTATAAAATGAGAGTCTGCATAGGCCTATTCGTGCCAGTCTGAGAGACAAAATTGGTATACAAAATTGGTATCATAACAGGGTTTTTTTATGCATCCCGCAATATGCGACATCAAGAGTGTGACTCCATAAGTAGGGTAAACTGCACACACTTGATTATGTAATGCGTGGGTGCGTTTCACAGCGCAAAGCATAACTAAACCTTTAAATGTCCATGCTTAATCAGCCATCGATAAGGTCTATCGATTAAAGGGTTATTGAAAATTAATAGATCAAGTAATCGTTAGCATCCCTAAATAAAATATATATTAAAGGATATTTCACCCTAAATTCACCATACTCACCATTAAAAGGACAGTTCATCCAAAACTGAAAATTCTGTCACCATTAAGTCACCTTTTACTTGTTCTAGATCTGTTTTTGTCCCCCTGATGTTGAACAACAATATTCAATAACTTGTAGGTAATGTCTTTAGTTGTTGAAACAGTAAATGCTAGATTAAGATTGTTCTTTTGTTTATTATTTATATTGTAAGACAGCTAAAACATTTCACAAAATGTGTTAAATCAGCTGCACAAAGCGATTGGCATGCTGAAAATCCTGTAAAATTGATAGATATAAAGATTTGACATGATAATTATCGATATCGACTGATATGAAAAAGATTATCGTGTGATTATTTTACTGCCATGTCGCCCAGCCCTACACTAGCCACATTTGTAACTTTTTTCACTTCTTTTTGAGTGCTTTGGACTGATGATCTGCAAGCCTAGTTTTGCATAAAACTGCTCTACTGACATTAACTTCTGTGTTCCTTGCTGGTTTCCGGCCTGCAGGTGCTGAACAGGAAATCTCTCAACAGGAAACTCATATTTTCAGTCTTCAAAAGTATCGCTGACAACTATGAAACTCATTCTGTGGTGCTTTTTCTGCTTCAGTTTAAGTGAGTATCTACTATATGAAGGATTTACCATTCACTTGCAGGTTTTGTATCACAAGTGTTGACATTATTTCATACAAACTACTCTTTTTTTGTGTCAATTAAAACCCACTTGACATGCTTTCCAATGTAGAACACACACAAAAAAGGTGATATTTGTAATAATCTCCCATTTGAATGTGTTCTTTCATTAAAAGCATACAACATCAAAGTCCTCTATACTTTATATAGTCCAAAACATATTGATTGCAGCTTGTGCACAACATTACAAGTCTTCTGAAGGGCCTTTAAGGTTAAGCCTGGCTTAAAATTGTCAACTTTAAAGCCCGAACCCATTAACGGCCCAACATTATTCATACAGTATGTGTACACGCGCAGAGCTTTTGTCAAGATCGAGTCAGTTATACAAGTTTTAACACAATTTATTATTAAGTAACGTATGCTATAGGCCACTAGGAAGTTGGAACAAAGAAATAACATTATTGAAATGTGCAAAAACACACAGCTTTTGTCACAATTGAGTCAGTTATACATGTTTTAACAATTTATTAGTAAGTAATAGGCTGTAGGCCACTTGGAAGTTGGAACAAAGAAATAAAATAAGTCCTCTGTAACATTTCAGCCCTCTAAAAAGGCCTAGGCAGACTCCTATCTATGGAAGTCCTATGATGCCATGCATTCAAATATTTTTTCTGTCATTTCCTCGTGATCTCACCATAACAAAAGTTGTTTTCTCATTATCGTGATTTAATTTTGTAGCTTTTATTTATTGCAATATGCAACACATTAAGGCAATTCAGAACAGCCATAATCATATGAGCGCAAATGCGCAGGCTCATGATTAATGTATATTCATGATTATATATCACTATTTACAATAATATTCCCTCAACATTCTAGAGCATAGGTTCTAGATGGCACAAAATAAGTTGTTGCATGTGACGATCCTGCTTTTGCTTTAATGCATTCTTTCCACAAATTATTTACAATTACATTTAAAAAATGACTTTTGCTGCTTGTTCAAACTATTTAAATTATACTACATAAATGAACTACTAGGGATGGGCGATATGGCCTAAAATCCATATTGCGATATACATTGCAGCCTCTTGCGATAACGATATATATTGCGATATATAAATTATAATAGAACCATTTCAGAACAGGTTACATAGACCCTTAGGAAAGCCAAACTGCTATTTTTTTTAGAAATAAAGAAACGTTGCATGTCATTTTGAGAACATTTATTGTGCAAAAGCAAAACTGTAATTAAACAACACAATGTTGCAGATAAATAAACTAAATGTAGTGCCTTTTAGAAAGAAAGACTTTTCTTTTAAGTCCTTAGTTCCTAAATGCCAAGTTGCAGAGAACAAAAAAAAACTGGTGTTTAGTTAAGGAACTTACACTGTACTGAAATTACTTCCAGTATTAAATTAGTCAAATAAATTTGTGTATTGCAGATACTTTAAATAAAAACATATTTCTAACCTGCAGCCTAAGGTAACACATTTGGTTTTAAACATTTTGTTCTCCTAATGAAATTAAAACTCGTGTCTTGATCTGCTCTTTCTCTCTCTCTCTCTTTCTCTCTCTCTGTCTGCTGTAGACAGTGTTGGTGCTGCTGAGAGATTGAGACGCACCAGACAAAGTTTGCTTATAAAGTAATGCAAAAATGAATACAATTAATATCGAAAGCGAAAGCAGATTCTCGGACATGTCCGGGGAAAAGAGAATGTATTGTCACCCCAAATAATGAGCTGGATCAACAGTTCTGTATCCAGCGCGTCTCTGTGGGTCTGCGTGCAGAGCATGTGAGTCTGTGGCAGAGTGTTCTCAGTTTCTCGCGAACACAGAACCGGGCCGCCCCAATAATATATCGGCCGTCCAGGTAAAATCTGTGTGGGAAGCGCTGATGTTCACTAGACAAGCCACGATATGCCATGCAAGAGATCGCACTGTCGAGCCCTGTCCATGTTTATTCAAGATGATGCGTTGCAGCCGGCTGCAGCTCGTTGCTCTTAATTTCGCTGGTAGATTGCGTCATCAAACATGCATTATCGCGATAGTGCAATAGAATTAGAATCTCTATCGTAGGCCAATTTTGTATCGTTTATATCGCCTATTACTATGAACTACTTATTTAAAATGAGTTGAAACTACAATTCTTAAGTTTTTTGGAGGAGGACCACTCAGTTGTTTTATGTTCAATCCACTTAAATTTGTAAAAATGATTAAGTTAACTTAATTGATTTGTTTTGGGACAACATGAAGAAATAGTGGAGCAATTGTCGTCATGTCAAGATCACGAGAAAATTAAGTCATGATCATGAGAAAACAACTGTTGATATGTCGAGAACACGAGAAAATGAATTTGTGATAACGAGAAAACTTGATATGTTGAGATAACGAGAAAATTAAGTCATGATCACAAGAAAACAACTGTTGATATGTGGATATTAGGGCTGTGCGATTTGGGGAAAATATCTAATTGCAATTTTTGACCGATATTGCGACTTGATTTATGATTTTGCACAAGATGTTTGGCCATAGGAGAAAGGGTCGTGCCCAACCGAGCCTGGTTTCTCTCGAGGTTTTTTAAATTCTTCACCTTCGCGAATTGGTGAAGTTTTTTCCTCGCCGCTGTCGCCACTGGCTTGCATGGTTCGGGATCTGTAGAGCTGCGCATCAATGGAATTGCTCTTCAGTGTTTGGACTGTCAGTAGTGATTATTAAACCACACTGAACTGAGCTAAACTGAACTTAAACTCTGAAAACTGAACTGACACTGTTTCAATTTACTATAATCTTCTAGAGAAATAAAGATGAATTGAATTGAATTTAATGTTGTAGTCAAGCTTCAGCTCAATAATCTGCAAGCTGTGGCAAAAATTCTGCGACAGCTCTTAAAAATGACCTGTTTTTGTTCGGTGTCTGATTTTGAAGCCAAAATATTCCAATATTACCGACATGCTGTTTTCCTTTGATATTAATTTGTCTATTAATGCTACTGAAGCAGCAGACGCCATCATCCCACTAGTCTGCGCTTTCCTTTTTGTTTTCTTTTATATTGTGAGATTCCGCATAGTTCGGTTGTGCAATTCTGAGTGGGCAGAACGAAAGTGTGCTCACTCAATTGGCTAGTAAGACTGTCACACACAGACAACAATCAAGCATTTGCTGTGGGCGGGGGAAATTAAATAATACATATATATTTCATATCGCAGCCTCTTGCAATTAACTAATCGCAATCTTTCAAATTGCAATTGCGATTAAATCGCACAGCCCTAGTGGATATCACAAGCAAATTAAGTCACGATCACAAGAAAACTTATTTTATGTTGAGATAACAAAAAAATTAAGTTGTGATAACGAGAAAGTGTTGATATGTCTATCACGAGAAAACAAGGAAGACAATTATAATAATGCATGGCCTTTAAGGACTTTCATACTTATTCTATTCACCTTATTCTCCGCGTACGAGCGGGCGCAGCCATTTGAATCATTTTGGCTCGAGACTTCCATTCATTTTTAGACGTTAAAAACAGCTTGTTCTGCTGCTTGATATTGCAAACTGAGGTTTTCTTATTATATTATTCTATTTTGTCTGTATAATCATGCAAACACTTGTTTGTAGAGCGAGTAGTTTGACCGTTTTCAGCCGTTTATTATTCCTAGTCATTTCTCCCATAGACAACTGAATCTGAAGTTTTAAAACAATCGCAAAAACGAGCGCACTTCCACGTTGAAGAATAAGGTCAATATGCGCATGATTGAAAAATTTCCAGACATTAGGCTTCGCTTTAGTTGCTGGTGTAACAAAGCATGTAATCGCCAGAGGCAAGCCTTCGTTTCACCTCCTCTGCATTCATTTTCACACCTTTCTTGTGCTAAACGTAACATCACATGACTGCTCATTTGCCTTGCAAGCTCAATACTGGTGTGAGCCTGTGTGAAATTATAGAAATGACTCAATGAGTCAAGTCATATCGTCCTTGGGCATAGATTTTCAGCTCTATTCTGACGCTATTAAACATTTTGTATGAGATACAGATCCACAATGAATTTCTTTTGCGCTGACAAAATAGAACAGATTGGGTATGTTTCATAAAAAAAATCTAACTTGATTGAGGCTTGTGGGCCAAAGGTAAATAGGACTAGAAAACATTGTTTTATTTTAATTAATACAGCATACATGATGAACTTACAGTAAAAACAAAATCTCATTTCTAACAGAATTATACTAGCTTTCGCATTGTTTTGTTCGCCAATGTCTTCTGCATAGTTCTCTATCCGTCGAATATTTTCATTTTAAAACATTAGATTCATTCACAACATTTAATTTCACTTTGCTTTTTTGCAGCTCAGCAATAAAACGAACAAGCAAAAAAAAGTGACGTCAAATTAGAAATAACAATCTATTTTAAAGGCATTCGCCCCAACCCTTTTCATCCTTCTCACTCTGTTCTCAGATGGGATGGTGGGCCAACCAAGGTTACAATGGGCCAACTTTGGCCTGCGGGCTCTACTTTGGGTATCTCTGCTTTAAGGAATTTTCAGTATCACACAAATTTACACACACATGCACAAGAAAAGCAAATTATATAATTGAATATTATGTATTATGTTGATTTTACTATGGTTATAGCTCTGAACATACATACAGTTGCAATCAGAATTATTCAACCCGCTGATTTATTCGCCCCCCTGTTTATTTTTTCCCCCAATTTCTGTTTAACGGAGAGAAATTTTTCTCAACACATTTCTAAACATAATAGTTTTAATAACTCATCTCTAATAACTGATTTATTTTATCTTTGCCATGATGACAGTAAATAATATTTTACTAGATATTTTTAAAGACACTTCTATGCAGCTTAAAGTGACATTTAAAGGCTTAACTAGGTCAATTAGGTTAACTAGGCAGGTTAGGGTAATTAGGCAAGTTATTGTATAATGATGGTTTGTTCTGTAGACTATTGAAAAAATATATAGCTTAAAAGGGCTAATAATATTGACCTTAAAATGGGTTTTAAAAAATTAAAAACTGCTTTTATTGTAGCCGAAATAAAACAAATAAGACTTTCTCCAGAAGAAAAAATATTATCAGACATACTGTGAAAATGTCCTTGCTCTGTTAAACATCATTTGGGAAATTAAACATCATTTGGGAAAAAAAATTCAAAGGGGGTTCAATAATTCTGATTGCAACTGTATATGACTATTATAGACAACCATGAACTGCAGTTTGGTCCTTATTTTGCAGATTTTGCTGCTGAATGCCAAGTGATTCTATATGGATTAAGTGGAAAAACAATCCATCTGAGGACCAGCCTCAGAAATCAGTCCCTGCTGAAAAAACCCGCTGCATGGAGACGAATCGACAATCAACAGTTACTCGCAAACTGTGATGGAGTTTCTCCTGATTTGGACAACAGGATGACACTGAACTATTCAGATTGGTCTTTGACCATAAAGGAGCTAAATGAAAACGACAGTGGGTTATACAAAGCCGTTCATAACTGGGAAAGAGACACCTTGGCTGCATACAGACTAATAGTGGAGAGTAAGATCAGTTCATCTATGAATCTTCATGCACATTTCTGATGTAAACTTCAGTAATTGAGTAACTGTTCCTGTATTTTGTGATTTAGTTTGTTTACCCTTATGAATTGCTGGTCTGTTAACATTTGATGCAGAAAAATCAACTCAGTTTAAAGTTAAAAGAAACATATAATAAATATAATATAGAGAATTAGGTTCTTAAGTCCACATGAACTGGAAGTTGCTGAGACTTATTTCAGTATGTTGATGTCAATCCACCTGAAACAGAACAGGGTGGGGGGCAGGGCTTTTATTATGCGCATCATTCCCTCATTGCAAACTAACGGTAAAGAGGGGTGTGGTTAAGAATATTAATATGCAGTTGCTATGGAAGCCCTCAAGTTAACATCAACAGAGTGACCAAAGGCAGAAGCAGATGGTCAGATTTTGATTGAAGATTGTCAAAACAATTATTTGATTTTTCCAGTGGATTAACTTGCACAAATTAATTATTCACCTTAAGATTAATAATGTGAGCTACCGACATAAATATTGTACATTTTGATTTCATGCAGACTTTAAAATATAAAAGTGAAAGTAAATGTTGGGTTCCACACAATCGATTTCTGTTGGGACAACATAAAGGAATTAATTTAACTTATTAGTTTTTAGGCAACCCAGTGGCGCAGTAGGTAGTGCTGTTGCCTCACAGCAAGAACGTCGCTGGGTCGCAGGTTCGAACCTCGGCTGGGCTGGGTCAGTTGGCGTTTCTGTGTGGAGTTTGCATGTTCTCCCTGGGTTCGCGTGGGTTTCCTCCGGGTGCTCCGGTTTCCCCCACAGTCCAAAGACATGCAGTACAGGTGAATTGGGTAAGCTAAATTGTCCATAGTGTATGAGTGTGAATGTGTGTGTGGAAGTTCCCAGAGATGGGTTGCGGCTGGAAGGGCATCCGCTGCGTAAAATCGTGCTGGATAAGTTGGCGGTTCATTCCGCTGTGGCGACCCCGCAAGGGACAAAGCCGACAAGAAAATGAATGAATGAATATTAGTTTTTACAAATTTAAGTGGATTAAGCATAAAACATGGGGTTGGCACAGTGGCTTGGTGATTACCACTGTCACCTCAGAGCAAGAAGGTTGCTGGTTTGAGTCCCGTCTGGGCTAGTTGGCATTTTTGTGTGGAGTTTGCATCCGCTGTGTAAAACATATGCTGAAATGGAGACTACAGGCTGATTTATACTTCTGCGTCAAGCACACACGTATGCTCCGGTGCAGCCTGCACGTGGTCGCATAACCTCGCCGTGGCTGACGACGATGCTGATGCACGCCTCAAAAAAATGTAACTACACGTCTAGGCATGGGACGATAACCGTTTTCAAGGTATACCGCGGTTTGGAAAAGTCAAGGTTTAAAAACGGTCAAAATTTTCTGCAATACCGTTCCTAAGGTATGTGTACGATTTTTTATTGGCTTTTTTTTGTTTTGTTTTTTAGGACAGCGGTATCTTCAGCAGAAAAGATAGCCAAAGATGCCATTTTAAATTGTAAAAAAATCTGTTTTTGAAACAAATGAAGACAGCAGAAGTCAATAATTCATTTAACCTGACATGTTTACTCTTCCAAAATATTTTAAATGTTTCTCAGAATAAAATATATTGTGTTCAAACGGTAAAAATGTTTTTGTTTTTTACCCAGACATTTAAAAAGAATATATTTTAGAGCAGTAGTCATAATACTGTGATATTTTTATCCAACGTTACCATACCGTCAGAATCTTATACCGGCCCATGCCTATACATGTTGAATCAACACATTGCGCAAGCTCTGTGATTGGTCAGCTTGGTAGTGGTGACGAGCGCGGGCGGTGCTGAGAGCCGCGAGCCCGATGGAGCAATTGTTTACAAGTGTCGAGTCGTGTGAAGGAGCTCCAGATGGAAAATTTTGTTTTGCGTTTACTTTATGATTAAAGCTGTTGCACGTCCGCTGGTTTCGCCTCTGAATGAGCGAGTTTTAGCTACTTGTAGCATTCAGAAAAAACAAAACACCCACGAAGAAATTCGACACAAAGGAACATAGAAACCTACTGCCAGCTAGTGTTTCGGAAGTGTTATTGCAGAGCAACACAAACAGCACGCAGATGTAATAGATATAAATGCACAGCTACACACAAAGAACGCGCCGTGGGTCATGCCGATCACTCGATGCAAAAGTATAAATCAGCCTTAAGTTGAAGGAAAATGAAATCAACATTAAAAAATTAAGTTGTCCCAAAAGAAAATTAAAAATTGTGTTGCTTTAGCTCATTTTAAATAAGTAGCAAACGTCTTTCATTGTGTGTGTATACTGATAATTTATAAACAGGTATTTTTACCATAATTTACAATATTAGTCCAGGCAATATATTACTTCAAACTAGGGCTGGGTGATTTTTTCGATTAATCGAATTTACGTTTTAAGACGATTAAATTTTTTATAAAATCGAGGTATCGCGATTTTTTAAATAAAAATATTAAAGCAGCTTTTCCACTATCGTGCCAAACCGTTCTAAACTGTTAGACAACCGTGCTGAATTGTGCTGACAGATTCTGTGTGTTGACGTCGCGGCTCTGTTGATGAGCTACCACAGCTGGCTCAGCGCAAGCGCGCTACCCCATTGTCGCGAGGTGCGCGCGCAGTCAGCAGAGGCGCGCGATGCGGTGCCAGGCGAAAATATAAATCCAGCTTAACACTCAGGGCCGGCGCGTCCATAGAGGTGACCTAGGCAGAATAGTGAGCGAGAACCCCCTGGTCCACTTTTATGCACGACACCCACCCCCTCCCGGTCCTCTTTCATCCGCAAACCGGTAAGTTTCTATTTCACTTTCGGGTTGAGGGCTGCGTGATTGCTGTTCGCCTAGAGCGCCAGTTCAGCTTGCTCCGTCCCTGATTAATTCATCTTTATTTGTATAGCGCTTATACAATGTAGATTGTGTCAAAGCAGCTTCACATGGAAGATTACACTATATACATTACACAAAATAATAAAATAGGCTAAAAGTTTTATTCGTGGCTAGAGCTTAATTAATTTGATTGACATATAGGCAATGAGACCTTTACTTCGCCTGACTGAGCGTGAGTTTGTTGCATGCTGCGCTGTATTCGGTAGCACAGATCGCTCTGATCTAGGAGAAAACTTTACCAGCGACTACATGCACTGCTGAAAGCTTTTTTTCCTGCTGCGCATCGAATCAACAACAACATATATCCATGGAACACAAACTTGCAGACTCTTTGAACAACGAGGAAATAATTGCACCTAATTCAAAGCCCAGACGTCTGGTTTTGTATTTTATACCTGCGCACCACCTGAAGGACGGTTACGGCGTGTTGTGAATGTCGGCTGTCACCGCAGAAAGTCAAATCTTTCTTTAATTTGGACTTTTGTTTGAAAGCTTTATGGAGTGGCACAGTAGCTGTCCAAGGTACTGTAGCTATGAATTAAAAAATAACCCATATATGCACCAATAAACAAGTCAAATGAATGAATAAATGAAATAAATATGGATTCTTTAATGTCGGTATTGTTTTTACTCGAAAAAATTATCAATAAGTTTTGACAAATGTTTTATAAAAATAAATTGAGCAATTTCCAACATTTCAGCTATAGGCTGTTATACGATTCTGTTAAATATAAGATAGACATTTAAATATAGATAGATATGTAACAGGTTTCTGTGGGGTTTTTTGTTGTTCACGGTGATCTTTAATATATACTGGGTGGTGTAGCTACGCACAAATATTTTCTAAAACGTCAAGCAGGAATTTGTCTATAGGAATGTAATAGGCTACACCTTGTTGACCAATTTATGTATGTATGGCCATTAAAAATACATGTTCCTTAACCAGATGGTTTTTCAAGTTACTTATAAAGAGATTGTTACTTCAGTCATGTTGTTGTAATGTTTTAAGTTGACTATAGTTACACAGTAAAAAAAAAAAATAAATAAAAAATAAATAAGAATAAAATAAAATAAAAAAAAATCGAAATCGTGAATCGGTCAAACTTTATGAAAAAATCTAGATTTTTTTTTTTTTGCCATATCGCCCAGCCCTACTTCAAACCAATAAAAAGGTCTATATTAACCACTTTTTGAACATCAAAAGTTGTTGGAGGAAAGATTAATTTCCTAAAAATGCAATTCAAAAGTATAAATGAGAAAAACCAAGTCAAATCACAAAATACAGAAAACTGTTTCTTGCTGGATACCGTGAGCTCTGATGTTCATTTTTATAACTCATCTGTGGTCTTTTCCCAGACACCATCTCTGAGCCTGTGATCAAGATGCATGACTTTAATTCATCCACCGGAGAGTGTCTGGCCACAGTGAACTGCTCAGTGGATGGCAGCTGGGCCACGTACGACTGCCAAAAGAGTCACTGTATGGAGACACAGTCCTCCCTGTCCTCCATTAATATCACTGTCACTGCAGCTGACCGAGGGATCCAGTGCCACGTCAACAACCACGTCAGCAGGAATCATTCTGAGGCTCCAAACATTGCGTGTAAGCATGATTTCTATTATCAAATGACTTGTATTGTCACATCATCAGCAAGTGTGCTATGATGAGAGAAACGCTTAGGTGCTGGCTCCAGACAGCGTAAATACAATGACATACTCCAAAACAATTTACCATTAACACTTAAATACAGTCTGTTAAAAAGTGCCAAGTAATATGTTAACAGTTATGCCATGTTTATGAAAATTAAATGGTTTTATTACAAAAGAAGGTTTTGGTATTTAAAACCAAGCGGCAACCTCCCGCTCTCCCTCGTGAAGCAAATACGGATGTAACTGAAACTGCAATTCATCAAAACTCTGCTAGTCCTGCCTCCATAATAGAGCAGATTTCTATTGACCCTAATGTTAAAATGGCTAACTTTACAGCAGAAAAAAGGTGTTTACAGCCTGGTAGGGGAGCGCGGGGTACAAAGTAACACTTTTTGTTTTGACCAATTATCGACCAAAAGTAATAGAGTTAGACAAATGATATTTTTATACAGATCAAATAAAAGCCTCTCCTACAAATTAGCACAATCTGCATGTCCATCGGACTCACCGTTTCTTTACAATATTGCCAAAAGCGCGGGGAGTGAAATGTTACAACTTACCCCGTATGCGGGGCAAGTTGTAACAGACAGAGGGTTAGTTGTAACACATGCTTATAAAGGCGGATTTCACACAATTAATTTAAATTCAGTTTACTTTAAATAGTAGCTATATTTCCTCAGTAATTGACTCATTTCTTTTTTATTCTACATAGCACAGTATGTTTATTTATTTATTTGTTTATTGGATAAACACATTTGAATCTATTTGCATTATTATCCATTTATTCATTATTATACATGCATTTATTTGCATTTTTAGCAATAAAATATTTTTTTTTCTATAAAAAAAAAATATTTTCTATTAAAAAACATTTTTATTTAAAAAGTTCTCAAAATTACACTCAAAATTCAAAAACATATTTTGTTAGTTTAATTGGTGTTCAACAGTGTGTGGCTTAATTGTAACACCCTGTTACAACTAACCCCGCTGTGTCATGTTTTACTCAAAACTGGCTCGCAGTCTCTGTGTGTTTTATACATCTTTCAAAATGGGTTCATCTTTTAGCCTAGAAGACGGTGATCACGACAATATAAGATTTTATTAACATACTTTCACCGATTTTTTCAAAATAAAAAAATATCGACTGTAATAAAAAATACTTTTATGCTGCAAAAATGGTTTCTCCCGTGTTTCTCATCCAAATTTCGCCGAAAATTTTCAATAATTGGCAGGAAGACGTCTGCCGACACTGCGGTGAAAACCTCGGAAGCATGCCATGGTTAACCCTGAGCAAATACCTTAAAACTCCGTGTTACATTTAACCCTGCGTTACTTTGTGCCCTGCGCTCCCCTACAGAAAACGATTTTGGTGCATATAGCTAATATTACCCTTCATAATATCACTGCTTCAATAGAATTTTCTGATGATTATCTACAGCAGTGGTTCTCAAACTGTGGTACGTGTACCACTAGTGGTACGCAGGCTTCCTTCTAGAGCTGCACGATTCTGGCTAAAATGAGAATCACGATTTTTTTTTTTGCTTAAAATCAAGATCACGATTTTCTCACCATTCTGTAGATGTAAAATAAACGGTAATATGAGTAGGCTATTGTTATTGTTATTTCTCAAACATATGATAAAACAACAATAATAATATTATGTGTATCTACTGTTGGTTAAAATGCTAAATTTTGAATAGACTTTGAATGGTGGACTTAAATAGACGTTAAATTTGTCCTGGTCATTAATGCACAGTAAAGTGACGACATCAGAATACAGAGTACTCATAATTCTAAAGTTGAATTATTATGTTTAAGACATATGCTTGCCATTTACAACATTATTAGACCTTTTTTCTACTGGTAAAATCAGACATTTGTCATTATCTGATTCCCTCTTGCATTATATTCAACATTATATACACTCTCAGAAATAAAGGTAGAGGAGCTGTACTGATACCTCAAAGGTACTTTTTAGGTACATTTGGGTAGTAATATGCACCTTTGAGGTACCACTGTGGACTCTGGGTACAAATATGTATCTTTCTGAAAAAGTACTGCCCCAGTGACAGCTCCTGTACCTTTATTTCTGAGAGTGTAGGCTAGAGTAGTTATACTGACACTGTTAAACATTTATTTCCATGCACAACACTCTGTGTTCGATATGAAAGAAAAACATATTAAACACTTGTCGCAATCATAACTGTAAAATGCAATATGATTATTTAAATGATGTGTGCGTGCTTATGGTTTCATTTTCACTGCCAAGTGCTGTTCATACTTAACGCGCGGCTCCTAAACGATCACTCTGTGCCACAAACTGAATGTTATTTACAACTTTATTACCTATTATTCACAGCCTATGCAGGTTCTGTTCACTAAAGTAGACGCGCGTGCGTCTATCATTAAGTAGAACGTGCGCCCGCCCTCTCTGTGGTAGCAGCTCACGTCACGTGTTATTTTGCAGTCGGGAATACATCACTACATGAAGACAGAAATGTAATCTTTGGGTGAATTATACCTTATAAATACAGTATGTGACGCTTTCAACACCATTTGGAGGTGTCCATGTCACTGAGCAACGTATGTAAAACAATGGGAAGACTTGTGCGGCCGCCTTTGCTTCTCTCCTGAACTTGAATATATGATTGGCAGAATCTTAGAAATGCTGAATTAGAATTGTCTAGGGCACAGGTGTCAAACTCAGTTCCTGAAGGGCTGGAGCTCTGCACAGTTTAGTTCCAACCCTAATTAAACACACCTGATCAAACTAATTGAGTCCTTCAGGCTTGTTTGAAACCTGCAGGTAAGCGTGTTGAAGCAGGGTTGGAACTAAGCTGTGCAGGGCTGCGGCCCTCCAGGATCTGAGTTTGACACCCCTGGTCTAGGGGCTCGAATCGAGATCGCGGTCTTTTTTCGATTAATCGTGCAGCTCTACTTCCTTCTAGTGGTACGCGGAGGAAAAAAAGTAAAAAAAAAATAAGTAAAAAATTACCACAATTTGAATAGATTTTAATATGCTAAACCTTTTATTTTATTTTACATTTTTTTATTGTTTGTTATGTATTCTATCATTTGAACTAATTTCCTCCCCATATTTGTAACGGTTGTTGGGGGCGTATCCCATATTTTTATATCCCAATGTTGACGGGTATGGTTAAATCACTTTCTTGTCTGACACAAATAGCCTACTCTAACGTGCAGTAAGCAGTTTAAATATGCCGCGCTCCCCTAATCTCAATGTTTGACGTATTGGGCGGGTGCCTGAGAACACGTCAGAAGTGACAGTACAACAGAAAAAAAGTAATGATGTGCTTAAAATACAGCGTGACAGTACAAGGTTATCAGTGTGTAAAGGCCCACTTCGAGCACTGGTTTCGTAATGTTTTCATATCCTACCTCAGTTACGATCCAACGCCCGGAAATCTGTGTGAACGGCAGAGCTCCGCGGTTGTGTTTGAAAAACACGCGCGCTCCTGTGAAATCTGTGCGCATGCGTCAGTTGCGTCACTTACGTTGGAGTTCAACGTAACGCGTAGAATCTTTTTTGGCGTCTATTTTGGTGCCGTTGTCATGAGAAATCGGGTCCCCCCTGCAATCGAGTCCGCTTAGGACCCCGCTTAGGTCGTCTGCATTTAATGCCTGATCAAAAGTGCTTTTTATAGTCTATTCTCAGTCTTGAGATTTTAACAACACTTATCATATTAGTAACTTTATTTTAACAACACTTATATTAGTAACACTATTTTAACACTTACCATATTAGTAACTTTATTTTAACAACACTTATATTAGTAACACTATTTTAACACTTATCATATTAGTAACTTTATTTTAACAACACTTATATTAGTAACACTATTTTAACACTTATCATATTAGTAACTTTATTTTAACAACACTTATATTAGTAACACTATTTTAACACTTATCATATTAGTAACATTATTTTAACAACACTTATTATATTAATAACATTATTATTGGTAAGTACAAATTAAAGGCATGCATAGTTAAAATAATTGAAACGGTTCTAAACATTTAATGAAGCCTTTTTGATGTTTTTATGTATTTATATGTAACATTATATATTTACATAAGAAATGGTAGCAAGCTTATCTAACATAAAAGCACAAAAGACGAATTCTCTATGCCACAACACATGCCACATTATATATATATATATATATATATATATATATATATATATATATATATATATATATATATATATATATATATATATATTAATCAGGCGCTACAAACTATACCTAATACAACTCCAGTGAACCAATAGGATCACCCAGGGTCCTAGGCGGACCCAATTGTCAGGGGGGACCCGATTTCTCATGACACCGTCTCTCCTAAAATATGAACCACAGATTAAATTATTATTACTATTACAGATTAAATCATCATTGAATATCATTACTAAATTCCACTCAGTTATTTTCCTATAGGTAAAATGTGTTTTTCTTCCACTATAAAAAAATAAACAACAGGTAAATAATGAACCAGAATGAGCTTTATTCACCAAGTGTAGGCAAAAACACAAGGAAGTTTTTATGTGTGTGTTTTTTTTCAAGAGCTCAGGATACATACAGTACATACATATCAGCACAAGAACACACAATGACATTTAAATATGTGTGAAATAAAGTAATTCTGAAGTTATACATTTACGTTTATGTGCATTATGTGCATTGTTGACTTTTTAACTGTAAAAATAAGAATGAATCTTTATATTTATAAAATTTAAATTAAATAATATAAAATAATAAATAAGAGCTCTTTTCCAGAAGGATAGCCTATCGCTTCAAAAGCAAATGCAATTGCATATTGGTATCAATTTGTCAGTGATGATGATTGGAAAAAAGTCTGACTTCTTCCCAATCGCTATATCTTAACAAACACGGTTAAGGAGGTATCTTTTTAACTTCTTTATTTATCTAAATTCATGATGTAAGATGTAGCTTTTGTAATCAAAAGCCAGAGGCTGCTATTCATTTCTTTTGACACTGCCCTTATACAGTTGCAATCAGAATTATTAAACCCCATGAATTATTAGCCCCCCTGTTTATTTTTTCCCCCAATTTCTGTTTAACAGAGAGAAGATTTGTTCAGCACATTTCTAATCATAATAGTTTTAATAACTAATTTCTAATAACTGATTTATTTTATCTTTGCCATGATGACAGTAAATAATATTTGACTAGATATTTTTCAAGACACTTCTATACAGCTTAAAGTGACATTTAAAGGCTTAACTAGGTTAATTAGGGTAACTAGGCAGGTTAGGGTAATTAGGCAAGTTATTGTATAATGATGGTAGACTATCGAAAAAAAAAAATAGCTTAAAGGGGCTAATAATTTTGACCTTAAATGGGTTTTAAAAAATTAAAAACTGCTTTTATTCTAGCCGAAATAAAACAAATAAGACTTTCTCCAGAAGAAAAAATATTATCAGACATACTGTGAAAATTTCCTTGCTCTGTTAAACATCATTTAGGAAATATTTTAAAAAAGAAAACAAATTCATAGGGGGTTTAATAATTCTGATTGCAACTGTAAATCTTTTTTTTTTTTGGCAAAATGTACTTGAAATGTAAAAATGTAATGTGTTTTTTTGTTAATAATACTGATAAAAATGTTATTTTACATTTTAGAGATTTAAAAAATTCCAGAGATAAACAAAACCACACATTTACTTTAATTTTAATTTTAATGGCCGAATTTCACATTCATTAATGAAAATTTACGGGGGAAAAACATGATTTATAGCATTTAAAAATGAAATTAAATGTAATATCGAATCTTACTCTCAAAGAAACACAAAGCCACTCAAGTAATCCAAGTTTGTATGTTCTTTAATGTATTTCTATGAAATGATTTGTATCTCTTCCTTGCATTTGAAATAGTTTGTGCGCTATAATTCTGTAAAAACAAAGTAAAAAAGAGGAAGCAGCCATTTCTTTTACCTTGATCATCAGTCTAATTTAATACACAGACAAATAAAGTACATTGTTAAGAATTTACAGGGGCACAACAGACTTATTCTGGGACACGTCCCTGTTGTTAACCCATGATGATATTTTTATTTGCATATTAAAGCTGTTAATAGCATTAATTACCACATCATGCAGTTTTTTTTTTTATTTGTCACATCTGTTGAAACATGGTTATGTAAATCCCCTCTGGCTTCTCAAGAAAGGAAAACAGAAGCAGAAGCAAATATGTTTCCTGTTGAAGATTCTTTGGCTTTGCTATATTTAACTCTTCTTACTTTCGTCTTTTGATTTTTGTCTTGTTTCTAGTCCAAATATCTAAAAATTCCTTAATCAAGAAGCATTTTCTAGACAAGTGAATGTTTTTTGCCTTGTTTTAAGAAAATAAAATGCCTGAATTAAAATAAAGTGCAAAATAATCTGCCAATGCGGTGAGCAAAATACTATTTTTTTCCTTTCGCATTGGCAGATTATTTAGCTTGTTTTAAGTTAAACTTTTTCTTAATTTTGACACATTATTTCTTAAAACAATGCATTGCTTGTCTTGAAAATGCTTCTTGGTTTAAGGATTTTTTGATATATTTGGACTAGAAGTAAGAAAAGCATTATTTTCAGTGTAGGCTAACTGAACCACTGGGTTAATTTTAAAATTAGTTTAGGCTGACCTTGTGTCTATAGGTTATCACAAAAACAAAAACCTCAGAATTTCCTGAGAGGGATTTAACTCAAGAAATCAATTATTTAATAGTCAAAATCAGGGTAAAAAGATGTCTGCATTTGATATGAATATTTAATCAGACTGTTGATTGGTTACCTGTTATGTTACATAGCAATATGTACCAAACCAATACCTGTTACATAGCAATATGTAGCTAATATTATTGTTCAACTGTAATCAAAGTTCAGTACTACAGTAAAATACTATAAACATTAACATGATTTCTGTTATAGCTTCTCTGAAACAACTTTGCAATGTAAAAAGCACTATATATATATACATATATACACACATACATACACACTCACCGGCCACTTTATTAGGTACAACTTACTAGTACCGGTTTGGACCCACTTTTGCCTTCAGAACTGCCTTAATCCTTCATGGCATAGATTCAACAAGGTACTGGAAATATTCCTCAAAAATTTTGCTCCATATTGACATGACAAGATCACACAGTTGTTGCAGATTTGTCGGCTTGTCGGTTGTCATATTCAAGAAGCCAGTCTGAGAGGATTCACGCTTTATGACGGTGCGTTATCCTGCTGGAAGTAGCCATCAGAAGATGCGTACACTGTGGTCATAAAGGGATGGACATGGCCAGCAATACTCAGGTAGGCTGTGGCGTTGACACGATGCTCAGTTGGTATTAATGGGCCCAAAGTGTGCCAAAAAAATGTCCCCCACACCATTACACCACCACCAGCACCAAGCAGGATGGATCCATGCTTTCATGTTGTTGATGCCAAATTCTGACCCGACTATCCGAATGTTGCAGCAGAAATGGAGACTCATCAGACCAGGCAACGCTTTTCCAATCTTCTATTGTCCAATTTTGGTGAGCTTGTGCCAATTGAAGCCTCATGTTTCCTGTTCTTAGCTGACAGGAGTGGCACCCAGTATGGTCTTCTGCTGCTGTAGCCCATCCACCTCAAGGTTGGATGTGTTGTGTGTTCAGTTCTGGCCTTCTCCTCTGACCTCTGGCATCAACAAGGCATTTGCGCCCACAGAACTGCCGCTCACTGGATATTTTCTCTTTTTCTAACCATTCTCTGTAAACCCCTGAGATGGTCGTGCGTGAAAATCCCAGTAGATCAGCAGTTTCTGAAATACTCAGACCAGCCCGTCTTGCACCAACAACCATGCCACGTTCAAAGTCACTTAAATCCCCTTTCTCCTCCATTCTGATGCTCGGTTTGAACTACAGCAGATCGTCTTGACCATGGCTGCGTCCGAAACCGCATACTTCCATACCATACAGTACGCTTAAATCAGTATGCGAGCCGAATAGTATGTCCGAATTCTTAGAATTCGAAAATAAGTATGCGAGAAGTACCCGGATGACTTACTACTTCCGGCGAGATTCTGAAGTGCGCATCCCATGGACGCTGCGCTATCCCATGATGCCCTGCGAGAGAATTTATGAATGGACGTGAAGCGACGCAACTGGTAGGTCATGTGACCATGACAAAATGGCGGATGTAGTACGTCCGAATTCCATTCATACTGCTCACATTCATACTGTATAGAACGTACTTTTCCAACGGCCAAGTAGTACGTTTAAATTCAAGTGCAGTACCTACTAAATAGTAGGCGGTTTCGGACGCAGCCTAAGTCTACATGCCTAAATGCATTGAGTTGCTGCCATGTGATTGGCTGATTAGAAATTTGCGTTAACGAGCAGTTGGACAGGTGTACCCAATAAGGTGGCCGGTGAGTGTATATAACTGACTTCACAGATTAGGAATCGAGATGCCTTTTTACAGGGCTTTATTTCTTCTCAAATAAAATGTATTTCATATGTAATTATTATAAAATACAACAAAACAACAAGCAAGTTAACATGAGCCTAGTGTAAACAGCTATGTCTAAAATGTGTTTTACTGTTTCCATTTATCCTCAGGCCATGAAAAGCAGCAGGCTGAACTGCAATCTCAGCCACCGCTCATGTTTTGGGTCATCATTGCCGTCTGTGTTGCGGTTTTGCTGGGCTTGATCATGACTTTGATTGTAGTGAGTGTCAAGAAAAGAAAGTCCTCAAAAATTCATCCACAGGTAAAAGCTCACTCAGACTTTCTCTCACAATATAATTATTCTGCATTATGTTTTTTAACAGTGTTCTCTTTCTCAGTCTCAGACGACTCACAGAATTGTGCAAAGTCCCTCGACGCCTCCAGAAAACAACACAGTAGCAACAATTTATGATGTTCCTGTCCGACATGTATGTATTACTGTGCAATTCACTTTTATAATTAACCTCATAGGTCTGGTATGGACGACGCAGTGGCACAGTAGGTAGTGCTGTCGCCTCACAGCAAGAAGGTCGCTGGTTCGAGCCTCGGCTGGGTCTGTTGGCATTTCTGTGTGGAGTTTGCATGTTCTCCCTGCGTTCGCGTGGGTTTCGCATGCTCCGGTTTTCCCCACAGTCCAAAGACATGTGGTACAGGTGAATTGGGTAGGCTAAATTGTCCGTAGTGTATGAGTGTGAATGGGTGTGTGTGGATGTTCACCAGAGATGGGTTGCGGCTGGAAGGGCATCCGCTACGTAAAACATGTGCCGGATAAGTTGGCGGTTCATTTCGCTGTGGCGACCCCGGATTAATAAAGGGACTAAAGCCGAAAAGAAAATGAATGAATGTCTGATATGTGCAGTTAAATGAATAGTATACGCAAAAATGAACATTTACAGTAACTTACTCACTCTCAGGCCATACAAAATGACATTTTTACCTGCAGTAGCACATTAAAGATCCTATGAAGTGCTTTGAAATCTGCATTTTTAGTTTAATGTTTGACGTAAGAAACATGAAGAGCATGTTTTTATGTGGGAATGTAAGTCATTTGCTGATATGCAGCAATGGTCCCTTTAAAGGGCACCTATGGTGTAAATCTACTTTTCAAGCTGTTTGGACAGACATATGTGTAGGTATAGTGTATAGACCGTCATATTGGGGTGATATAAACACACCCAGTCCTTTTTTTCAATTTAACAACATATAAACGGTGGACCAATTGGAGCGGTTTTGAGACCGACCGCAACTTGACGTAGGAGTGCGGTCACTCCGCCCACCAATATTGATTGACAGCTTCGCATTACCATATCCTCAGTTTGTTTCACGTCCGCCATTTTCAGCGTGTGAGTCAAAGATGTCACCAAAGAAACACCCTTGCTCTTAGATGTAAGGCTCATTGGGCTCAACACAAGATCAACATTCACCACGTTATCGCTCTCCTCTGCGCCAGTGTTTGTAACTTTAGGTGGGTTTGCATACATGTGTACTTTTCATTGCGTCTTCCTTAAACTTCAGCTGTTTGCATTTCCGGCGGTCACAGAAGCTCCCTGTCATCTTAACTAGGTGCGGCTGGAAAGTGCGAGCGCGTTCATTGGAAATAACGAACTAACGACGCGCAGCTCCATGCATTTCAGAATTCGAAACATAGGTTTCTATCAGGGTACACACAACGGCGTCGCAAGTCGGTGGCTGTCTGCAGCGCCCAGTCACGACTCAGGACACGGTTCATATTTCTGCTGCGCCACAGAGCGTTATCTGAATAGTTTCATTTTAAATAACATGCAAATTTGCGCGTCTGGTGTGCCGTGTCGTGGCTCTGAGTGGCGCATCAGGTGTATGACACCCTTTAGTTATAGCCTCAAGCAAGTCGTAGACCAGAAGCGCCACTAGGCGACGCACAGCGTCGCGTCACGCAGCGGCATGCATTTCTGGATTGAGCTGCCATGGATGAACTGTCATGTGTGCGCCGTGTTTGCCCTTCAGTCAAAGTTAATTCAGTGTGCTTGGTTATTAGTCTCAGTATACAAGCTCCAAGCTTTAAACTAGCACACAGTTGGCTGTAAAACTATTCAAAGACACAAATGATTTTGTACTCTCTGCTTGGTCTGTGTCCGAGTCGTACATGTACGGCTGAATGCTGGTCCTCTCACTCATGTTGCTTCTCTATGTCTGCCTGTCTGTTGCCATACACAAAGCGGGGGAGCTCTTGGCTCCGCCCCCTTGTTAAGTTGGGCGGGAAGTCGAAACTAATTTTTCATGTGAAGCAACACGCCCCTAAAACAACGACCTGTGTACACGCCTCCAAAATGACACTTTTTAACACATTATAATAAAAAATCTGAATTGTGTTTTAAACTGAACCTAAACTGGCATACTCAGAAGAACCATAATATTAATATGAAATCTTAAAAAAGGGGTAAAATAGGTGCCCTTTATATACGAGATCAATGTAGTGAATTTTGACGCTCTTGCCGCCGGAGCTGTGAAGGCAGACAGCGCTGTCGCCAGGTGTGAACGTACAGTAAGACGTTTATTTATCAGAATGTCATGTCATGTCTACAAATACAATTTATAGTTGCTGCATTTCGGATAATCACAGGTAACAACCATTTTGGCGAAAGCGTGAATTCTTAGTTTTTAGTCACCTCACGTACGTCTGAGCATACGCCATCGAGCTCATACTCATTGTTTGCCCAGACTGTGGATTTAAGCTAATAATATTGTTATTAATGTCTAGGGCCAGACGGAATCTGCGGACGTTTTTTGCAATTTCTGCGGAGAATTTTGGTAAAAATCTGCAGATTTCTGCGGAATTATTTTCAGAGTCTCATAACTAAAACCTTAATATGTGAAATATGTGTAATTTAAAAACGGAATAAATTCAGATTTACACACATTTACTCAAGTAAATAAACAGAATTAATGATGGCCTAAAAATCTGCGGAAATCTGCGCGCAGATTCCGTGTGGGCCTATTAATGTCTAATCTCTTGACAGACCGATTGATTTGCTTCATAAGACTTCAATGCATCATCAGGTACCAGGCTAGCCAGTTCAATATCAGTTTATTTTGCATACATCCATGGGTTTTATGTACCATGAAGGCTCACTTCAGCTGGTTCATAATACCATGATTCCAGAGTGATTCGAGCCTTCAAGTTATCTAAAACCCAAGATTAGTGCAAACTAAACAAAAATTTAACTGGCTAGCCAGCTAATCCAGCTTCATGGTACAGCCGAGAGCCATAGGGATTGATCTGCACTTGTTTGTATGCGTTTATTTTTAATCAAACAAACAGGAGACCATTGACTTGCATTATTTCAATCACCAACGTCCATGGATTCAGCTAAACAAAAATCTTTAAAAGGGTGGTCTAATGATATTTCATGCATAAAGCGTTTTTTACATAGCTAAAGTGTTGGACGCTCAAGGCAAGAATGGGTCAAGTTCCAAATAAATCTCATTTTTGGGTGGAATTGAATTTCACAATTAGTTTTTTTAAACCTGAATCTCTGTTATGCAACAGGGAGGATTTTTTATGGCCTCTTCATGTGTGTGAATGGTGCGAGAGCGCACCTATCACCCCACAACAGTGCTTAGCTGAATGAGTCTCAAAAAGTGTGCTTTGGATGTACGGAAAGGCTCAAAAATGGATGAAAAATTTTGATAGGTTTTGATGCTTGGTGGTGAAGCTTCACATTACTGCACACTGTTGACCATTGGAAAGCTGTACATTTGTCCTAAAAGTATTAAAAAATTAAAGACTGTAAGAAAAGATGACTGAAATGGATGCAGAACTATTTCATGAGCCCTCAAGATTAATATGAGATTGGAGAAAGTGAGAATGATACACCCCCCCCCCCCCCTTTAATGTTTTAATAAAGAATTTTAATGGCCTGATGCTGCGTTCACACCAGACGCGGAAGAAGCGTCAAGCGCGAGTGATTTACATGTTAAGTCAATGCAAACGCGCGAATAGGCATCCTGCGGCGCGATATGCGCGAATGGCGCGGCGCGAATGGCGCGATACACGCGAATTGAGCGTTTGACGCGCTTAACGCGCAAATCGCGCGAATCGCTCGAGTTCAAATATCTGAACTTCTGCGGACATTCGCGCCGCGTTAACCAATCAGGAGCTTGCTCTTGTGGGAGCATGATTGTGATGTAGCACCTGTTGTTGGTGTCCGGGGGAAATCCTCGAGCCGACGCCGACAACAGTTCATCAAACTGGGCTTGGCTCAGTCAGAAGCACCGCTGAAAGCCTCCGTAATCCAGGTTAAGTTTCTGGAGGAGTTTATGAGCCCACAGCGCTGGGTGCACCTCTGAAAGTATCTAGTGGACTCAGACACGGCTCCAAACGTATCAACGCTGTTTTACAGCCTTCATAAATCACATAAACACAGGTATTTTATCAATAAAATCCATGTTAGCCATTTAGCAATGAAGCTACATTCACCGAGCAGACAGAAGCCCTGCCCATGACGCAAATCCGTGTCTGTTCTGAAGTGAATTTGACGCGCAAATGAAGCGGAGTCTGACGCGCGAATGAAGCGAGTAAACTCAAATGTTCACGCGTCTATTTACTCGCGAATAGCGCGATTTAGCCGTGCGTTCCGCGTCTGGTGTGAACACAGCATGAGGGTGAGTCAACTAACTGTAGATGTTCATTTTTAGATAAACCCTTTTAAAGGTGTCAATTTTGCCAAACAAAACCACCGAAACGCAACAGGACTCCGCCCCTTTTGATATCTCCACTATCATTCCCAGACACGCCCCTCACTGCCAATTGGATGTCGCTGTGTTTTGAGACTCTGTGGTCAAACATCTTTGCCAAGTGCACCTTTATATCTCTGTCTGACCTGTTTATTTTTTTTTAGCCCAAGGCACATCGAGCAGAAAGTGAGGAGGTGATGACAGAAAACATAGAGGAACCGCAGCCCGGACTCGACCGAACGCTTAAAGTAAGAGCAACAGTTCACCAGACTGAAGACGACGATTTAGGAGAGATCAACACGGTTTACTGCAAACTCGGAGAGATCTGACACAGACACGCCACCTCCATGAAACCAAAGACCTTTGAGAGAAAAAAAAAGTTTTTATTAGGTTTTATATATCTGCATGGTGCCTTAGTTCAAATAATTTGAGAAACAAGCATTATTAAATGATGTGCCTTTCAAACAGTCCAGTGCACTGAAACAAATGATTCATTGGATTCACTTCAAGTGGTTGCAAACAATTTTTTATGGGTTGAATTTAAACAAACAAATTACATTACATTTAATGTGCTTGTTTAAATTCAGCTCATAATTTGTTTGCAATCACTTATACCTTATAAAAATGGGTAACGCTTTAATTTAAGTCGCAATTCATGCAATTAACAAACCATTAACGAAGACTTTCATCTGATCACAGTCATCTGATTACAGATCGCCAGCACCTGTTCACAGACACACACACACACACACACACACACTCAGGGACATGCAGAGACTTTTTAAGGGGCAGAGGCTTATGTGAAAAAAGGCTACTTTTTATTAAATAATAATAATAATAATTGTACTTATAAATAAAATATATAAAGGAGATTTCCTCCTAAATTCACCACATACTCACCCTTAAAAAGATAGTTCATTAAAAAAAATGAAAACATTCTGTCACTATTTACTCACCTTTTACTTGCTGACTTTTTTCTTCTGTTGAACACAGAATAATATTTTGAAGAAAGCACACTCAAAAAAAATGTTTTCTTACTTGTTCAAACTACATAATTAAAATGAGCTGAAACAACACAATTCTTGAGATTTCATTGGGACAACTTATTTTTTTTATGTTCAATCCACATATTTTTTTTTAAAAGTTAAATTAATTGATTTGAGTTGGGACAACATGAATGAATTGTGTGGAACCCTGCATTTTTTACAGTGCAGGAAACCTGTAACCACTGACTTTCATGGTATTTGTTTTTCTTACTCTGGAAGTCAATGATTTCAAGTTTATAGCTTATTTTAAAATATCTTTTTTAATCTTTAATTCGTTAGTATTCAACAAAATAAAGAAACAAAGAAATAGAACTACTTGAGGGTGAGTAAATTTACATTTTTGAGTGAACAATCCCTTTTCAATCTATTATTTTTGAGTATTTGTTTTCTGTTGAACAAAATAATAAAATATTTTGAAGAATGTAGGACACACTGATAGCCACTGACGTCCATAGCTAGCCTATACTGTATGTACATGTTTTATAGCTTCAATTGACATTATATATTCTGAATAAATGACTGCAAAAACGAGAGGGCAATATTTTCACTATCCAGCTGTCGTTTCTCCATTACATTAGCCTGTATGCCTATGATATTGCCCTGGCTTAACTTTAAACTTATTACATGGTTGTTAATCAGGAGGATGTTGACAAGACAAAATAGCCTATTTGCTTTTGAACTTCTGGATAAATAGCTGACGTTAAATTTGATCCTCAGGTAGTCTTCTGTTAGCCGTTACTCACCTCTACACAATGAAGATGAATGACGGATGAATTTACATCTGCAGTTCTGTCGATCACATCATGCTGCCGTAACGGAGGTCAGCTAGTAATGTATGTTTTACACACACTCCGTCTGCAGTGTGTGTATGGGCCGGACTGTAAAGCTATGGCCCGAATGCAGGAGTTGACGTAAATGCTGATAGATGTTAAGGCCGATTTATACTTCTGCGTCAAGCGCACGCGTATGCTACGGCGCAGCCTACGCTTGGACGCATAGCCCCTCGCCGTGGCTGTCGGCGTCGTTGACGTGCACCTCTCAAAAAATGTAACGCGTACGCGTAGCGCAAGCTCTGTGATTGGTCGGCTTGGTAGCGCTGACGAGTGTGGGCGGAGGTGAGAGCCGCGCGCCCGATGCAGCGAGTGTTTACAAGTGTGGAGTCCCGTGAAGGAGCTCCGGATGGAGACTGTTGTTTTGTGTTTACCTCATGATTAAAGTTGTTGCACGTCTGCCGGTTCCCGCCTCAAAAGGAGCAAGTTTGAGCCACTTGTACATTAAGGAAGTGTTCAGGAAAAACAAAACACCAGCGAAGAAACTCAACACAGAGGAACATAAACACCTACTGCCAGCTAGCGTTTCGGAAGTGTTATTGCAGAGAAACAGAAACAGCGCGCAGAAGTATAAATGCACGGCTACGCATGAGGCTTGCGCCGTGGGTTACGGCGATCACTTGATGCAGAAGTATAAACCAGGCTTTACTCCACTGTTGACACCTCCGTTAGAGCATTCGCCTCGCATGTGGTTTTTCTTTCTAAATCACCGGTTCGAGGCTCGCTTGGAACGGCTAGACTAAAACCAAGATATACTTTAAAGCTTAGTTTTTTTATTGTTTGACAGGGAAAGCTGTCCTCAAATAGATCACGCATTAACTTATACATATATTATATTATTAGTAGTATTTAAAAATATTTATTATCCCCAGGAAGAAAAAGGGCACTTTCTCTCCAGGAGAAAAAAAGCGCAGGGGCTCAAGCACCCACAGCCCCCACCTCTGCACGTGCCTGCGCACACTATAAAGATCACTCTCCTTAACACAGTCATCGTCAGCCCTGAAACTCACACCCCGTATGTTCACGTTCACCCTCTCCTTCCCCTGCTCCAGCGTCTCAGAGTTTCCCCGAACAGCGGGAGCCGTCCCCTGAGTTTCCCCAAATGGCGGACGTCGTCCCTTGAGTTCCCCAGATGGCCGGAGCCATCTTTTGTGTTCCCCAAATGGCAGGAGCCGTCTTTTGTTTTCCCCTACCGGCAGGAGCCGTCTTTTTGAGTTCCCCAAGCAGCCAGAGCCGTCCCTTGAGTTCCCCTAACGGCCTGAGCCGTCCCGCGAGTTACCTAAATGGCCGTCTTTTGTTTTTCCCTAATGGCAGGAGCCGTATTTTGAGTTTCCAATAAAACCCAATAAATGAAGAGAACTCAAACCAACTGAGTACTGTAAAACCCAATAGGTTAAGGCAACTCAAACCGTTTGAGGAAACCGATTGCTACAAACCATTTGAGTTAAACTAATCTATAGGAGCACTGTGAATTTACTCCATTTAAGCTGAAGTAATGAGGTATTTAATGTACTCATTACCTTCAACACTGAGTTCGAAACTCTTTTCAAATGAGTGAAATTAACTTACAGTAAATTTTGAGTTAACTACACTCATTTCAGTTGATAAAGTTGACTGTTGGGTTTTACAGTGTAAGCCGGCAGTTAATAGTGTGAATTGTGACTTAAACACTAAAGTGTTACCTAAAAATGTAGTAAAACCAATGAATATTTTTTCCAGTGTATTCAGCTTCTTGTGTGTTGCATGTTTAATCCAGCAAGTGTTAGCGTGTTTCTATATCTTTCTTAAAATCGCATTTAGTGTAAAAAAATATTCGTTTTTATTGTGTTTTAGTGTGTGATAATGTCTTTGTACAATGAAAAAAGAACCATTGGATATATTAAGTTATTTTAAGGTAAGTGGTTTGCAAACAATTGATATGAGCTGAAATTAAACAGAAATTAAGATGAACATTTCTTGTATAACATCTTAATAAAGTTTTCTCAGGTTTTACAATAAATCAATCCCCAATACCCAAAACTGACCCCAGACAGGTTTAGGGAAAAAAATTTAATTAAATAATAATGATAAAAAATAATAATAATAATAATAAAAGAAAAAAGAAGAAGAAATGAATCAAGCCCAATTCACATTCCACAACTTCAGACTTCCAAAACTTCTTCAATATCTCAATTTCAAGTCCAAAAACACCTCCCAGATATCACAAAATTCAGAGGATTACTTATTACGTATGTGAGCTTTTCAAGAACCAAACATGTTATTAGGTTCCTTTATTTTTCCTATTTAAAAATATGTGATTTTTGTTTTGTTCATGAAAAGCGTCTGTGAACTGGGTCGAGACAACTGTAAATAAGAATACACTTAGGTCAACGTGACTTCCATTCAACGGTGAGTTTAAAAATAAAAAAATATATTATGCAGCATTAACTTACCACTTATTGTTGTACGCCTCAAGGAGAACAGTTAAACTCATCGGTGAACTCACCGGTGATGCAGTTTGACCAATAGCTGAGCGATGTTAAACTCATCGTTGAATGGAAGTCACGTTGACCTAAGTGTATTCTTATTTACAGTTGTCTTGACCCAGTTCACAGACGCTTTTCATGAACAAAACAAAAATCACATATTTTTAAATAGGAAAACTGTGATAATAGGCGTAAACCAGGTTTAAAAAATCATTGCATTGACATCTATTGGTAATTATACGAGGCTTTGAGCGTCTCCATATGACGCCTGAGGCAACCCATTGAAAGCAATGGAATTCCTTTTGCGTCAGTATAGTGACGCCAAGGGGCACCTTCGGTGTCCTCATACTGATGCGCAAGGTGCTTGACCATGCTTCAGATTTTGACGCCTTCAGGGTGGGAATGGGTTATATATAGCTGTGTAATTCGTCCTTTGAACAATCTTGTTCTGTAAGAGTTTCCAGTAACGACATTGGGGGAGCTGTGTTGAAGTTGAACATTTACTAAATTCAATTTGTTTGTTTAAATTCAGCCCATATGAACTGTTTACAACCACTTGCCTAAAAAAACTTGAGTAAATCCAATGAATATATTTTGATGGCAGTGCTGTAAACTCAATGCTATCTCACGCCAGTTCATAACATTTCGATTTAGTGGCTATTTCTTATGAAATGCATGATCTTATATGTATATTTTTGTATGATTTACTTATTTGCCAATGATGGTTGGGTTTAGGGGCGGGGTTTGGTTTGATGACACACCTCCTTTTAAAAATCTGACATTTTCGTATGACTAAACTTAGCCACTAAATTAGCCACTAAACTGACTAAATATAAAGTAGTTCTGTTTCCTGGTGAGATCAGGCTCTGTAAACCACATAGTGACAACTTATTGTGCTGTGAATCCTCCTTCATTATGACTCTGAACTGACATCTCATTTATCCTTGAATGCTGTTGTTGTAATGTTACGTTAATAGACAGATTAGTTATATTTTTGTAAAATAAAGACTTTATTTTTGCTTGCTTGTTGTTTAGTTTCACTCTTCATTTCTTTTCATTTAAAGAAGACCTATCATGCTCCTTTTTGCAAGATATTAAAGGGTCATGAAGCCCCCCTGTCTCAGTAGGGTGTTTTCACACCTCTAGTTAGAAAAAAGTCAGGAAAGTGGGTGAGTCCAGCTTTGCTTACGTGGGAGTGTAGATAGAGGGAAGGGTTTGCATGAAAAGGGGAGTTTCAGTACGTGCACCACAGCTGATTTTCACAGCGGCAACACAAACACAGATGCAGGGGAGATGACTTCGTTCAGTCATCGAATTATTTGCCTTAATGTGAATAAGACAATAATATGATTAAGGTGTTTACATGAGCTGCGTTTTGAATGTTCCTTTCATGATCCGGTTTTACAAGTTAAAGCACATAATACGATTAACGTCAATGCATCATTGCCACGCCATCCACTTTTCCTCCGGAGTTTCATGTAATTTCGTGAGTTTCATTCTTAATTTGTCGACTTTAACTGCAGTTTGGCACTTTCGCTTTCATTTAGGAACATTTCATGCATGCCCCCCGTGACAAACGAGATATTGGATGGGAGGAACTGCTGGAAGAGTGGAGTTTTAATGCAATGTTTGATACCGCACGGCGAATGGGAGAAAAAAGAATAGCGGGTGCAAAGAATAGCGTCAAACAGCCATATAAACTGCGGCAAAAATCCTACACGACGGTAACAGTTTGATTAAGGTGTTCATAAGGATCTTTCAGTTCATAATATTGTAGTGATGTTAACGTACTGTAAACTTAGTAACTAAATCATTTTGACTATGGTATGTCTTTAAATACTGAAAGAGTTCTAATGACTTAAACATAAACAAAGACCACTAATCACACACTGATCAAATCTGTAGAGACAGGACAATCAACACGAACTGGAACCGCATCTTTTTTTAAAAGAAGACGAGCAGCAAATTTAATTTCACCATTTCCAGATTCTCCCAGGTAAAAAAATGTTCCTTACAAACATATTTTTGTCGCGTGTTAGCAGACCACTGTAATGTGTGCTCACACACCAGCGGTGCACTCATTGTGGGAAAATGGAAACACAACTTTCTTTGCGGCACATTTATTACCACTAACGACCCATGTCTCCAAGCAATTCTTCTTCTTCCACTGGTTTTAATTACGGTTGGCAACGCAATGTGGCGTCGCTCTGTCGTCTGAACACTGTAACAGGTAAAACAAGCTATCATGCATATTAATGAAGTTGCACCTCATTCACAATAGAGCACGCTGATTGGTTCAAGCCAAGTCTTTCTCATGAATTAATGCTGAAAACTCAAAGACGTCACGATGTACCCGCCAGTACAGACATCCAGTCTACACGCTGGAATTCACACAAGTATCTCATGGCCGTGATGCAGCTTCAAAAATTAGTTTCAAACCGAAAGAACGAATTTGCTCAAAATAACTTTTTTTTTTTTACTTTTTTTAGTGCAATATATGTGTCCTAATAGTGTTTATAGCAGCGTGGGACACAGATATGACTGTCAACATCTCAAAAAATGTGTTTTAGTGTTTCGTGACCCTTTAAATAAGCCACTGACATCCCTATAGTGTGTATGTGAAGTTTCAGCTCAAAATACCACACAAATACTGTTTATATATATACAGTTGAAGTCAGAATTATTAGCCCCCCTGAATCATTAGCCCCCCTGTTTATTTTTTCCCCAATTTCTGTTTAACGGAGAGAAGATTTTTTTCAACACATTTCTAAACATAATAGTTTTAATAACTCATTTCTCATAACTGATTTATTTTATCTTTGTCATGATGACAGTAAATAATATTTGACTAGATATTTTTCAAGACACTTCTATACAGCTTAAAGTAACATTTAAAGGCTTAACTAGGTTAATTAGGTTAACTAGGCAGGTTAGGGGAATTAGGCAAGTTAATGTATAGCGATGATTTGTTCTGTAGACTATCGGAATAAAACATTAGCTTAAAGGGGCTAAAAATATTGACCTTAAAATGGTTCTTAAAAAATTAAAAACTTCTTTTATTCTAGCTGAAATAAAACAAATAAGACTTTTTCAGAAAGAAAAAATATTATTAGACATACTGTGAAAATTTCCTTGGTCTGTTAAACATAATTTGGAAAATATTTGTGTATAATATATATATGTGTATAATATATATATATATATATATATATATATATATATATATATATATATATATATATACATGTGTACAATATATATATGTATATATATATATATATATGTATATATATATATATATATATATATATATATATATATATATATATATATATATATATATATATATTATACACACACACATATATACATATATATATATATATATATATATATATATATATATATATATATATATATAATATACATATATATACACGTGTATAATATATATATGGATATATATGTGTATAATATATATATGTGTGTGTGTATATATCTATATATATATATATATATATATATATATATATATATATATATATATATATACATATATATATAATACACATATATATATTATACACACACACATATACATATATATATAATACACATATATATATTATACACACACACATATACATATAATATACATATATATGTGTATAATATATATATATATTATAAACCGCGCAAACTTTTCTGTAACCGTAGTAGTGCTGTGCGCTATTTGTTCAAGGTGACATGCTGACTGACTCTCTGACAGACTGACTGACAGGTGCGTGAGTCTAGCAAACACCGCGTAGCTTTCACTTAAGATGAACACAGTTTCCATAAGTATACTTTATTGATAAAGGTCAATGGCTCTGCATACAATGACTTTATCTTGCTGGAGTTTAATGCCGTTTCACTTTACTTTAGGACCCGTTAATGTCGGAAAACGCACAAAAACGCACTAAATCGCGCTTCAGCATCGCTTACTGGAGAGCGCACAAGAAGATCTGCACTTGAACGTGTAAATTTGAGGGCGTGCAAGAAGTTCTGTGCTCGAACAGAGAAAATTGGCGCGCAAGCAAAGAGATTCGCATGCTCTTATTACATGAATGCTATCTCGACTTGTAATACTGCGTGTAATATTTGTCTTTGAAATAGTTGGCAGATCTGTGTAAAAAAAGTCCTGCCGCCACTGCTGGAAAAAATCCTAGAGGAAACACTGTATATATATGTGTGTGTGTGTGTGTGTGTGTGTGTGTGTGTGTGTGTGTGTGTGTATATATATATATATATATATATATATATATATATATATATATATAAAAATGCACATATACATACATATATACATACATACATACATAAAACTCTCTGATACTGACCCTTTTAGGCTTTGATCCATATGGTGCCATGTTGGTTACTGTCGCTTTAAATTCAAATGAGATTGTGCTCTTTTCAAAAGAGGGCGGAGCTACAGATGCCTGTGTGTCAGCACAGTGGCAGATTCAAAAACAAGACTAAGGCTGCGTCCGAAACCGCCTACTATTCAGTAGGTACTGCATTTGAATTTAAACGTACTACTCGGCCGTTGGAAAAGTACGTTCTATACAGTATGAATGTGAGCAGTATGAATGGAATTCGGACGTACTACATCCGCCATTTTGTCATGGTCACGTGACCTACCTGCGTCAGTTGCGTCGCTTCACGTCCATTCATAAATTCTCTCGCGGGGCATCATGGGATAGCGCAGCGTCCATGGGATGCGCACTTCAGAATCTCGCCGGAAGTAGTAAGTCATCCGGGTACTTCTCGCATACTGATTTTTGAATTCTAAGAATTCGGACATACTACTCGGCTCGCATACTGATTTAAGCGTACTGTATAGTATGGAAGTATGCGGTTTCGGACGCAGCCTTAAGCCCTATGGAGAGGGTCGAACAAGATGGCGGCCAGGACGGTTGGAGGTATTCAATGCTAAGAAAGTTTAAATGATTTTCTCACCTTAAACGTTTCAAAATGTTAGTGCAAACAACCAAACATATATTGAACCTTTGCTGACTTTAATAAGATAACAACTTTAGACGTGTCGACGTGACGGACGTTTAATCAAAATTATTGAACATTTTTGCCAAATTAAAGATGTCTGAAAAAAGATCCAGAGACCAAGGAAAAAAGGCAAATAAGGCACTTTCATTTTCAAAAGAAAGTTGCACTTTAACAGAAGATGTAATGGAAGTTATCAAAGTAGGTGATATGCACCCGTACGCTAGCTCTGACGGAGAAGTTATCCTTCACCCGGATTCAGCTCCTTGTACTCCAGCTGCAAAGAAAGGAAAAGCGGAACCTACCCTGTCCGAATTGCAAGATAACATCGTGAGGCTTGTGGCTGAAAAAATAAAAGAGAATTAAGATAATCTTGCTAGCCTGATAAAGAAAAATACAGACACCATCGAAGCCTTAAAAGAGTCATCTGAGTTCCTATTCAATGAAGTTAAAGAAATGAAAAGTGAAATAACAACGATCAAAAAGTCAAGTGACGACCACCAACAAAGAATCACTGGTTTGGAGGACAGACTGAATGAAATGGAACGTTATCAAAGAAGATGGAACCTCAGGCTGTACGGTCTGTCGGAGCAGGAGGGAGAAGACGTCAAACAGCGTATGATTGACATCTGTCAGGCGGTCATTCAAGACTCCGGAGAGGATTTGCGCTTCCAGATTGATGTCAGTCATCGGATCGGGCGAAGAGAAGAAGGCAAAATTCGTCCAGTGATTACAAGATTTACATCCAGATCGACGAAAGAAAAAGTGTGGAAATGTGCAAAAAAAATTCGGAATATCTCAAAACAAAGAAACTGAAGTTCGGTGAAGACTTGACCACAAAAGATAAAGAGACACGCATCAAATTATGGCCACAAATTGAAGAGGCACAAAGACAAGGGAAAAGGGCTTTTTTGTGGGAGCCAAAGCCATCATTGAGGGTAAAGAAATTAAAATGAAGCAGTTTTAGTTCCACACGTGTCCTCAAAAATGATATAAGGGTTAAGTCTACTGACTTTTGGTGTAAATACTAAGGTTAAATAAACTACGATGTGTTGACATGTTTAAAGTTTGCAGTTTAAATGGTCAACGATCTTTTTATACTTCATGTTTGCTACTTATAATGTTTTATATTTAAAAGGTGTAGAAAATCATTTTGTTTCTGTGTTCTACTAAAAACTTACAAGTTAAGAGTTTTTTGTTTGTTTTGCATTTTGTCTTTATCCTTGTATTCACTTAATGTGAGGGGTATACGAGAGCAGATTAAGAGGAAGGCTGTATTTTTGTTTTGTAAATCCTTTAAAGCAGATTTTTATTTTTTACAAGAAACACATGGCATAGCGGCAGACTTTAATTTCTGGAAAAATCAATAGGGAGACAATATTTGGATGTCTTATGGAAACAGTAAATCAGCTGGTGTTGCTATATTAAAGGGCTCCTTTCAAGGCAAAATTTTTAAAAATGTAGTTCATAATTCAGGAAGATGGGTAATTTTAACTGTTGAATTTATGGATAAAATTTTTATTTTAGGTAATATATATGGTCATAATAACAGCCAAAGGAATATATCTCTTTTCTCTGAATTTGAAGATGAAATAAATGACATTTTATATACTTTTGCTAATGCTAAATTAATAATTGGAGGAGATTGGAATAGTATTAATGATCCTGTTAATGACTGTTACCCTCAAAGACCCTTAAATGGTATTTATGGGGAGTTTGGTAATCTCTGTTTACACTTAAACTGTTGTGATGTATGGAGATTAAAACACCCAAACCAAATTCAGTTTACTTGGAATAGCAAAGACCTATCTAAGAGATCTCGGATTGACTTCTGGCTTATTTCAAATGAATTACTAGATAGTGTGGAACAAACTGAAATAAAACCCTTAGTATTTTCTGATCATAATATAATAAATTTAGTAGTATGTATTAGAAATCAGTTCAAATCTATCAAATATAAACCAAATTATTGGAAACTGAATAACACACTTTTAAGTGATAAATTCTTTAAAGAAAATGCCATTAAAATTATAAATGAAAATTTTACCAAAGCAAAAAAAGATAATATTTATGGCAAACACTGGGATTATACAAAATTTCTAATTCGAAATTTAGCCATCAAAAGGGGAAAAGAATTATCCAAGGAAAAAAGACTGAGACAAGACAAAATAGTTAAGGGTATAATTTCTATTTATGAAAACGATAAACAAACTCAAGCTGATATTACTAAGTTAATTGAATTGCAATCTGAATTGGATAATATTTATCAAAATTTGGCACATGGAGCATTCATTCGATCTAGACAGAATTGGATAGAACATGGCGAGAAGAATACCAAATACTTTCATAACTTAGAAAAAAGAAATGTGAGCGTTAACTGTATATATAAACTTAAAATTAATATAACTTTAATTAATAATGATGCTAAATTGTTTGCTCATATTTTTGCCCAAAGAATCAAGTTATGTTTAGATACAATTATAGATAAAGGTCAATCAGGTTTTATGCAAGGACGTCACATTAGCAATAATATTAGATTAATTTTAGATTTAATTGATTATAAAGAATTTATAACTGATAATAGTTATATTTTATTTATAGATATTTATAAAGCCTTTGACACTGTAAAACATACATTTTTATTTGATTTATTAGAAATTTTTGGTTTTGGTCAGTACTTTAAAAAAGCAATACAAACTTTATATAATGAGTGTAATAGTTCAATTATACTTCCATGGGGAACAAATCATCGTTTTAATATTTCTCGGGGAATAAAACAAGGAGATCCAGCAGCTCCATTTTTATTTCTTTTAGTTATGCAAGCATTGGCCTTACTTATACATAATGACTCCTTTCAAGGTATTAGTATTAGAGACAGAGAAATTAAATGTTGTCAGCTTGCTGATGATACAGCTATTTTTTTAAAAGATATTTCACAAGTTAAAAAAGTTATAGAATGCCTTAAGATATTTTCTGAAGCTTCAGGATTATCATTAAATATTAAAAAATGTACCCTATTCCCACTTAAAGACAATAACATTTCTTTTACTGAATTTGAAGGTATTCCAATTAGAGAAGAAGTAACTTACCTTGGCATTAATGTTTGTAAAGATCAGTCAAATAGGATACATTCTAATTTACAACCTCCTTTGATGAAAATGAAAAAGAAATTTGACATGTGGCTCATGAGGGATTTATCACTTAAAGGAAGGATTCTTTTGTCAAAAACTGAAGGTCTATCACGATTGGTGTATTCTGCTAAAGTATTGGATGTACCAAAATCAGTTATTAAAAAAATTGATTCAGGGATATTTAATTTCATATGGAAAAACAAACCTCACTATTTAAATAGAAATATTTTATGTAATCCATACAATCAAGGAGGTTTGAATGTCCTTGATTTTGATGCTTCCAATACAATTTTTAAGTTAAATTAGATTAAACATTATCTTAAACATAAAAATGAAATTTGGTATATAATCCCAAACCTTTTGTTTGAAAAAGTCGGTGGTATAGAGTTTCTTTTAAAGTGTGACTTTGAAATTAGTAGACTTCCCATTCAGTTATCTAATTTTCATAGGCAGGTTATTTTATGTTGGATTTTTCTATACAAACACAATTTTTCTCCCCATAAACAAATAATTTGGAATAATAAAATAGTCAGATATAAGAACAAATCAATTTTCTTTGATAAGTGGGTTAAAAAAGATATTTTATTGGTCTCACAATTATTAAACGATAAAGGATATTTACTGACTTATACTGAATTTTTAGAGAAGTTTAGTTTTCCAGTGCCTCCACGAGATTATAGCATTGTAATTGATGCAGAACCAGCAGGCCTGGCGAAGCTTTTGCAGGGTTACAGTGAACCAAATAAACTAACAGTTAAAAATGAGATTTTATTAGATGGTATTGATATCAAAGATAGAAAATGTAATAATACATTTCTTAGAAGTTTGATTCATTGTCCTGCAACTTTTAGACATAAGTACTTTTGGAATAACCAATTTGAAAATATCAATTGGAGCTTGATCTGGACTTATAACAACAAATATTGTGTCACTAATAAAGTCAGTGAAATTTACTTTAAAATTATACATAAAATATATCCAACCAACCAGTTTCTTAAGAGGTATAAAATTGATCTTTCTGAATCGTGTGTTTTTTGCGGAATGGATGTTGAGACTGTTATGCATTTGTTTTTTGATTGTATGCATGTTAAATATTTCTGGTTATATGTTGAATGTCTATTTAATATATTGAGTGGTCATAGAATTATTATTAAGAAAAGAGATGTCATATTTTACATAGATAAAAAAGATATTGATAAGAATCTCCTGTTTATGTTAAATCTTTTAATATTATTAGGCAAGTTTCATATACACAAGTGTAAATGGTCAGAGAGGAAGCCTAACATCTTTCATTTCAAAGCTGATTTAAAAATTTATTTAGAAACTCTTAAAGGACTTTCAAGTCGCAAAGCTACCAGAACTGTGAATATACTTCAAAAGCTAAACTCCTCTTCTCTATGGTAAACTTATGTATACCCGCTCTTGTTTTTTGTTTTTTCTTCCTTCTCTTCTCTTTTCTTTTTGTTACTTTGTTTACAGATGTTATGCTAAAATGTGAATATCTTATTGTAAAATGTGTTATGCATTTGACTGTAAATGTTTAACAAATACAATAAAAAAAAAAAAAAAAAAAAGGAAGAGATGGCCACTAGTGGGCGGGGCTTTCCCCCTTTGATGACACGTACAAAAGAAAATGTCAAAGTGTTTCTGCAGACTGTTTTTTTATTAAATCTGATTATAAACAATAGATTTATTTTACCATATTTAAGTTTTACCATTAGAGGCTGGTTATATTCACAGACTGTTGCCTCACAACTGTGTTTAACTGTGATTTTTGCATAATAGGTGTCCTTTACGTCATAATGAGAATACAATAAACTGACATATACAGTATACGGGTAAAAATGTTTCATGAAATTGCAGTGTAGCCTAATTTAGCAGAAGCAAAGCATACGATTTCACAAAACTGATGTGGTTTTTACAGTCAGAAAGCAAGAAGTTCACATCAAGGGTGCTCAACAAGCTTTCATAAAATGTCATAGTGAAAACTCTGAATGTATTATATAGGTTATGTGAATTGTTAAGACAAGCACATCTCACAGAGTAATTTCTGAGACTATGATTCATTTAAGTATGTGTAAACTCTTATGCAAATAAAAGTGTGCATGAAAAAAATGGACAAACTAAAATGTGTCAGGGTTGTGTACATTGTTTTCCTCTCGAATGCGAATACATACATGCACAATATTGCTTGTCTGAAATCCTATATTTACAATTGCAGAATGTTGGAGAGAGTTTCAGTCTCATTTAAATCTCTAAAACTAAACAGACCAACACAAATCACACAGACATTGGTGGATGATTTGAAGGAATTATAGTTATTATTATTGTTAATTAAATAAAATTAACTTAAAGCATTAGAATTAACACAACACAATTAAACTACCCCATAACTAGGCCCACACGGAATCTGCGCGCGCAGAATTCCGCAGATTTTCTGCAGATTTCCACAGATTTTTAGCCCATCATCAATTCTGTTTTTTACTTACAGTTAACTATTTACAGTGAATCTAATTGGATTTGCATTTTAAACATTAAATAAAAGTTAAAATGATACTGTTTTTTATTTAACATATTAAGATTTTAGTTATGACACTCCTAAAATAATTCCGCAGAAATCTGCAGATTTTTACCAAAATTCTAGGCAGAAATAGCAAAAAACTTCCGCAGATTCCGTCTGGCGCTACCCATAACTCATTCCGTTTGAGTTCTGCTTAATATGCTGTCTGTGAATTATTATAACTCTTGTACATTAAGTCACAGTAACTTTTGTTTCAATTATAAGTTTAACCAGCTTACTTCATTTAGTGATTTTTCACTGTTAGGTTTACAGTGTATTATTATTATTATTATTATTATTATTATTATTATTATTATTATTATTATTACTAAAGTCATACAGTTTTTTTGTGTGTAAATTCTGACACTATTTCATTGCTGCAATTTTCACTGAACATTTATTCAGGCAAATTAAACAAACAAATATATACACATGATATAGGCTATATAAATATATACGTGCACATGATTAAGCATTGCAAGTGTAAATGAAAAAAAAAAAACAGAAAAAAACGACAGACAGTAAATAGAAAAAGTCCAAAGCAAAAACTACTACACAAAGACAATTTATCATTGCGACGCCATCTAGGGGACACATAGAATATATAAAAATACATTAGTGCATTAAATTAGCTTCTAGTATATTTACAAAAGTGCTGTTATCTCTTATATAACATTCAAAATTCTGCAATGCATAATAGTAGTAAACAAAGTAATTAAAGATCTGCATCAACACTTATAATTTATTAAAGACAGTTATTTACCTTGTCAATATTTCAAATGCATTATAAAAGATGCAACTGTATAAAAATATTCCCTGTGAATCAGGTGTTATGATGCAAACTAGCAGTACATTGACGTGAACTCAGCATATTAAAAACATATAATGTCTTGGTTTATGCATATTTGTATGATTTGATTAATAATTCAAACTGTTAAGATTAAATATCTCCAATACTACCAGCTTTTGGTACATTGTAAAACCCAATATGTTAAAGTAACTCAAACTGTTTGAGGAAACCGATCGCAAAGTTCAAAAACTAATCCTAATGAGTACTGTGAACTTAATATATTTGAGTGAATGAAGCAATTTGAGCAGAGTAAAACCCAATAAATGAAGAGAACTCAAACCAACTGAGTACTGTAAAACCTTATAAGTTAAGGCAACCCAAATCGTGTGAGGAAACCGATCGCTACAAACCATTTGAGTTAAAAAACTAATCTATATGAGTACTGTGAACTAACTTCGTTTAAGTTAATTGGGTATTTAACTAACTCATTACCTTCAACACACTCTTTTCAAATGAGTAGAATTAACTTTCAGTCAATTTTTGAGTTAACTACACTCATTTCAGTTGATAAAGTTGACTGTTGGGTTTTACAGTGTATGTTTTAGATCCCAGTGCTTAGTTAATCGTCTCTTATA
>LR812525.1:7783885-7841385 GCA_903798195.1 Danio kyathit | reverse complement strand
TATTTATTTCAAAGTGTTTTTATGCCTAAAAGCGAAAGCACAGAACAGACTCACAGTTAAGAGCGAGGGGCGACCCCTGGTGGTTCGGCGGTATGGGTTGTGTATAGGGAGGATCGGCTCTTTAATGTTTATTGCCCTTCATAGAAAGATCAAAAATATGGCAAAATACAGGATGATAGCGGGACAGAATTGTTAAATCCAAGAGAATCCTGAAAAAAATGGGAGGCTTGACAGGTATGGGTCAGTAGGCGATTTGTAACTGAAAAACCTTTGACCTTTAAATTGGCCCTATATTAGTTGCCAAGTTTCTTGTGAGTAGCTGTGACGTCCCTCATCTGATATTGGGCGTGTGTCAATTTTTTTGCCTTGTGCTCAAAAAATGCTCTGAGCTTGTTGCAGTATTGAAGATGAGTCGTCTGTAAATTATTAATTTGGACGGCCTCATGCATTCATTAGCAAGAACTTTGTCACAGATAATACACTGTGGCCGGGTCAGGGACTCTTTGCTTTGAGAAAATGGAATAAAACCATAGTTCAGGAAACTATCTTGGTATTTCCTGCATTTCGTGTTTTCAGTATTGCTAGCACTGCGACCTGAAATGTTTGCAGCTTCCTCACCTGGGTCCAGAATTCTTGGGTCATGGCTATTAGCTGCTGAAGGTGAATCAGTGAGACTTTTTTGTGGAGGATGAATTACAAACTTGTCCATTTTTTGGTCAGCCAGGGGATTAAATAAACTAAGGCATCATGATTGTCCACTGCTAAAAAATATGACTGACCCCCGCACAGAGCTCGCTGAGGCCCCCTTTGTGGGCAGCGACCCCCCTGTTGGGAACTGATGAAGTATTTCATTACAGTTACATATCACTATTTCACAGCTCTAACAGTCAAAAATCCCATTTAAAGTATAATGTTTCTTCATCAAATAAAAAAAAAAAAACATTCTATGAAACTGCTTGTAATGTCTATTTTAGGATAATAACCAAAGCAGCGCATGCAACGTTTCTTTCTGAGCCTTCATCACTACACACACCAAGTGTAACACTACTGAGACCTAGTGGCTAGCTCTAGCAATAGCACAGACAAATACACTATTGCAACAAAAACACAAGAGAAGGCTTTGGACGAGATGTGCTACACACAGGAGCAGTTTAAGGACAAAAACCTGACAAATATCTGAGATACAACATCAGAACAGTGACTTTAGCTGAGGGAACCATAGTATAAGAGGAATTATTGACTCTAGTCCATTGAATATTAAGAAAATATAGCACACATGAGGTTTTAATGCAGCCATAATGCAAATAAGTGGTTGGGTGTGCATTATTTTCTAATAATAAAGAGGCTGCAGTCAGTTAATGTTTATTTTGGGAGTGCAATGAGGAAATAATCTTTAGTTTCAGCCCCAGATATTATTAAGACACTCAATGTGTGTATTATTTGCATAGCACAGAGCCACAGACTAATGAAAAGATTTGTTGCAGTTCTTTTGAATTGAAGACCCGAGACTGGAAAATCATCCATTCATTCATTTTCTTTTCGGCTTAGTCCCTTTATTAATCAGGGGTCGCCACAGTGGAATGAACCGCCAACTTATCCAGCACATGTTTTATGCAACGGATGCCCTTCCAGCTGCAACCCATCACTGGGAAACATCTATACACACTCATTCACACACATAAACTACGGACAATTTACACGGGGAGAACACGGGGAGAACATGCAAACTCCACAGAGAAATGCCAACTGACCCAGTCGAGGCTCAAACCAGCGACCTTCTTGCTGTGACGCGATCGAATTTGAAACACAGTATAGGCTATTTATGTGCAGAAAATGTGGATAAAACCCTTCTGTAACAGGTGTTTGTTAGTTTAAATGTGTGTTTGAAGAGCAGAATCGCACCTTTCTTGCGTTTGCAGCACCACAGCAGGAGCAGAATGAAGCAGAGCAGAACTAAAGCACTCAGACCTGCAGACAATGCGATGAGCCAAGTGTGGTCTGCTGGTGCATCTAAGGATAAAACATCAGATTAGTCCAGCTCATTATCACAGCTCTTTCTTCTACAATATGCAAGTTTTTGCATCTAAATATATTTAAAAACAATGCAATATAACAGTCAATATAAATATAATATTTAATGCAATATAACAATATAAATGCAATATAATGTAATGAAAGCAAATGTTTTATGGTTCTTTAACTTATTTTAATAAGTTAATCAGGTTTAGTATAATATTTTTGTTGAGGTGTTAATATAATACCATAAGTTGAGTTGACTAGAAAAGTTAATTTCATTCATTCATTCATTTTCTTTTTGGCTTGGTCCCTTTATTAATCTAGGGTCGCCACAGCAGAATGAACCGCCCGTTAATTTGATTCAACTAAAAATATCTATTCAGCAAGAAGATTTTTGCAGTGTACACAGTAAAGAATATCTGTTAATGAACAGTTTTCGTATTTTGTGATTCGCATGTTTTCAGTTAGTTTACGGTTGTGAATTGCATTATGGGATGTTGATCTCTGCTCTGTCGACTTTTGATGTTGAGAATTCAGTTTTACAGTTTAACAAAATTATTTTATTGATATCATTTTAGTAGTTTGAAATAATATAATAAATAATATGTAGAGAAATAAGTCTGTAAAATAACAGAAAATCCACTGGCAGTTTATTACACATTTTTTGTACCATAATATCAACCCAGGTATATCACTTTAAACCAATGGTCTCAAACTCAATTCGTGGAGGGCCGCAGCTCTGCATAGTAGTGACTTTGGCCCAATCCCAATTCTATTTTTGTACCTCTTCCCCTTGGCCCTTAAAACCGAGGGTAAAGGGGAAGGGCTTCAAAATTTACCCCTAAGAATTGGGACAGCACTACAACACCTGCACACGTCATCGCGATCTCTTGCTTCATATTAGATCAGACGATCGCGACTGCTGTAGTTATTCCAGTTGTGTTATAGTGTGGTGTTTATCTTCAGGAAATCACTGAAGGCATATATTATGTTATCATAACAATCTAATGTGGCAATAAGATCGTAACTGTACTGCGCATTTACACAGTGGCTGCATTCATCTATGTAAACACACCAAAAACAACATTAACATTATAGCAGACACAGTGAAAAGCTCATTCCCAGCCACTAGACTGCTCTGACAGGGTGTTCGAGTGTCATCAAGTGTCAGAATATTGTGGGACTGCTGTACAGGAGTTATTATTAGGGATTATAGATCACGAAATTTAGCGGTTTTTATTTTAGCATGACGGTAAAACTCGAACGCGGATATGAATATATTAAAACATGTGCTTGTTTGCTGTAAAAATTCATAATAATGACAAAAAATACTAATTTGTGGATCTCCTGACTTCCGGGTGCCACTATCCTGCCGTTGTGGCTGGTGTATTCGGGGAAATTTTCTTACCCCTTGGTTTCGAGTGTGGTCCTGAAAAATCTTCGTTCGAAGGGGTATCTACCCCTTTGTCCTTAGCCCTACGCCTTCAAGCTAAAGAGAATTGAGACACCCCTACCCCTTCACAGGAACGCGCAAAACGTTAAGGGTAAGGGGAAGGGCTAAGGGGTAGAATTGGGATTGGGCCTTTGACTCTTCTTAATAGTCTCTAGTAGTCTTGAACACCTTGATTAGTTGGATAAGCTGTGTTTGATTAGGGTTGGGCGACGCAGTGGCGCAATAGGTAGTGCTGTTGCCTCACAGCAAGAAGGTCGCTAGTTTGAGCCTCGGCTGGGTCAGTTGGCATTTCTGTGTGGAGTTTGCATGTTCTCCCTGCGTTCGCGTGGGTTTCTTCCGGGTGCTCCTGTTTCCCCCACAGTCCAAAGACGTGCACTATAGGTGAATTGGGTAGGCTAAATTGTCCGTAGTGTATGTGTGTGAATGAGTGTGTATGGATGTTTCCCAGAGATGGGTTGCAGCTGGAAGAGCATCTGCTGCGTAAAACATGTGCTGGATAAGTTGGTGGTTCATTCCGCTGTGGCGACCCCGGATTAATAAAGGGACTAAGCCGAAAAGAAAATGAATGAATGAATGAATGATTAGGGTTGGAGCAAAACTGTGCAGAGCTGCGGCCCTCCAGGAATTGAGTTTGAGACCTGTGGTTTAAACTATTAAAAATGTTTTTAAAAGTGACTTTTTTTAGGTTAAAGTTGTTGCAAGGAAGATCAAGGTCCCATAATGGAATTCAAAACCATAAGTAAATAGTGGGAAAAATTGAAAATAAAAATATTAATCATCATGGGGCATTAGCAAATCGTACTAAAATGTACGAATGAGATTGTACAAATTCATGCAAATTAGCCACTAAATCAAAATGTTATGAATTGCCCTAAGATAGCATCGACTTTTACATTATTTCAAATATTTCAAAGTATGCTCAAATCAAAATAAGCTATATTAATAAGTGAGACGGAGTGTGTGCTGTGTGTTCATGCTAATGACGCCATACACACTCCATTTATTGTTTGTTTTTCTAAAAAACAGCAAAACAGCAGCGAGTCTTTAATATGTGTGCTTTATAAGACTACACAGAGCAGCATTATAACTGAAGCCTAAAATGTATCAAGTCTGATAAAATTACACTGGTTCTTCTCCAAGTAATCATGAGCTGAAGAACCGCAAGCGGTGGACTGTGGTATAATAAAAGCTCTGCTGCTTTTGTGATGCGTCATGCTCATCTCTCATTAGCATCTTCTTTCTCTTCACAGCTTTCAGCCGTACTCTGCTTCATATTACCATGATAATAACAAAATGTTGAATAGTTTAGCTCCTCCATCAACTTGATTTCAAGGATGAGGAAGACTACAAGTCCCATGATTCCACACTTAGTCATGCCGTCATTAAAATACACCTTTGTTTGTTGTGAATGAGCGCCCTCTATTGGCAATAATTACATACTGTGCCTTTAAATGATGTGCATTTTTATTAATATAACTACAATCAAACACACTTTAACTCAATCAAGGTTTTGGTACATATACTTGAAGCTTCTAGGCAAAGCTAAACTCTGCAGGACACAGTTTGGTGAGCCCTAAATTGTTTTAATGGAAACTGTAATGGTCCTTGGGGTCTGATAATTTTTAATAAGCTAATTTTTTCACTCACCCGACACAGTCAGAGTCACTTCATCACTCCATTTAGAAGAGCCTGATGATTGTCTCCAGCCATAACACTTACACTTCTGTGTGGACTCTACAGTGATATTAAAAACTTTCTCCACAGGCTTGTGCTCATTATCTCCACAGTTGAATGAGTATTTCCAGTTTTCTCCCTGTATGTCACATTTGAGAGTGACAGTGTCTCCTCTGAGTATCTGTGATGGTTCAGGCTGAACAGTCAGAACAGCTTTAGGTCTCTCTGTATGAACAGAACAAACACAAGTTATCAGAAAACATCCAAATAAACTAAACATGTGAACAGTGGATAAACGAAAGGTGACTCTTTGTGTATTTCTTTATAAGCAGGAGCTTTCCCTTAATCCCACATTAACATCATTGTTCTAAACATTGCTTTTGTCCACAGGTAAAGAGATCAACATTTCAGACAACTTATGCAGTGTAATGAAATCCTATTCCAACACAGATGTATACACTGCATATTTGGCACAGAAGCTGAATCAATGTTTTAAATCTAAAAGTAAACATAGAAGTTGCATTAAATATAGGATTTAGTTTGGTTCCAACATTCAGGAATAAAGCTGCAGTTCATCATTTACTCCCTCTTCACTTGCTCAAAACCTGTTTGAGTTTTTTTCCTCTGTTGAACACAAATGAAGATATTTAAAAAAATGCAGGTAGCTTCAATAGTATTTGTTTTTCCTAGAAGTCAATGGCTACCATTGCTTTCGTATTCAATGGAAGAAAGAAAGTCATAAAGGTTTAAAAGCACAAGAGAGAATAGGAATTGGCCAAAAAACAAAACCCCATTTGAAAGCTTTATTTTTTTTAGGGGAGTAGGCATTTTTGCTGATCTTCTGTTGTGAGAAGAGATGAGCACTCTCAGCTGAAACACTGTTAGGATGTACTGGGGTGCAGATGTACAAAACCAGTGACAAGTTCAGCCCGATGTGCACTGTAAAAATTGCAGGGTTCCACAGAATTCATTCATGTTGTCCCAACACAAATTAATTAAGTTAACTTAACACTTTTAAAGGGTCACAAAACACCAAAACACATTTTTTGAGCTGTTGACAGTCATATCGCTAGTGAAAAAAACAGCATAAACCAGCCTAGGCTGGTTGGCTGGTTTTAGCGGGTCGACCAGGCTGGTTTTAGAGGGGTTTTGGCCATTTCCAGGCTGGTTTCCAGTGATTTCCAGCCTGGTCTTAGCTGGTCAGGCTGGGAGATGACCAGCTAAAACGTCTCTGTTTTCAAATGTCTTTGTTTTTCCCCATTTACACTGACATGAAGCAGCAGCATTTTAAAACCATAATGGCCTCTTCAGCGTTTCCAAAACGCTCCGTTTTAAAATTAAAACGTATTAGTGTAAATGGGGCCTCAGAATGTGTCAGTCTATAGAGACTCCTGTCGCTGTTCATTTGTGCTTGATCTAAAACTCCACATTTATAATCCTCTTAGTTGACATTATCTTCAGCAGCTCAAAACACTAATTGCGGTCGGCTGCTTTTCACTCAGGGCTGTTTATGCTAATGAGTGGAGAGGGAGAAATGGTCACCAATGGGCGGGGCGTTCCCCCTTTGATGACATGTACAAAAGGAGAATGTCAATCAAACTGTTTCTGTAGACTGTTTTTATCAAGTCTGATTATAAACATATAGATTTAATTACTTTTTACCATAAGAGGCTGGATATATTCACACACTGCTGCCACACAACTGTGTTTAAACCCCTTAAAAGTGATTTTTTTGCATAATAAGTGCCCTTATTAAGGGGTTTATTGAAATTCAGATGTCACTTTCAAAAAAGATTTATGATATATGTTATTATTTTTGCATGCTCTCATAAAGAGAGCTTTCACTGGGGGAACTAAGGCACAAAGGCTGAAAGGTGTTTCAGCCAACTTTTCATATAAGGAGGGCAGACATAATCTGCAGACATTTTTTGCGATTTCTGTGGAGAATTTTGTAAAAAATGATGATGATTTTAGGAGTATCATAACTAAACACTTAATATGTGAAATAAAAAGTAATATCTTTTAAACTTTTATTTAATGTTCACAATGTAAATCCAATTAGATCCACTTATTTGGCAAACAAAGCAAGTCTCTCATTGTCACGATCACCAGTGATCTTCTCCCCTTAGATCGCTGGTTTACATGCACTCTCACTCATGGACTACAAATCCGCCATCTTATGGACTACATCCCCATACATGCACTACTCTGACATCACACACAACCGGTTCCACATCATCACTGATTGCATCCCACAGCTGAAGCCACTCAACAACTGATTACACACACTACATAAGCAGAACATACACTCACTCCATTGCCTAGTCTTGTTCATCTGTTCACAGTGTCAATTCTAAGCGTTTCCTTGTTTTGTCTTTGCCGTGTTTGGACCCTCGCCTTAATTCTCTGTTTCTGCCTGTCTGCTGCCATCCCTGTGACCTTTTGCCTGTTATATTGACTACGACTCTGGATTGTCCTCATACATCTGTTTGCTCCTGTACTGATCATTGCAATAGACAGCGAGACCCGCCGGCAACGGGGCTGGCTGTTCCCTCCAGTAAAACCATCATGCTGGCATCACCCATACTCTTGTCTACAGTTGATCAGTCCTCCAGTTCTCCAGCTCACAAAATGGCCGCCTCCAGTTCTCTAGCCGACAAAATGGCCGCCTCCAGTCCTGCAGCTAACAAGATGGCCGCCAACAGTCCAGTCAAGCACAAGAGGGCCACCTCCAGTCCTCCAGGTGACAAAATGACCACTTCCAGTCCTCCAGCTAACAAGATGGCCACCTCCAGTCCTCCAGCTAACAAAATGGCCGCTTCCAGTACCCCAGTTCACAAAATGGCCGCCTCCAGTCCAACAGCTCACAAGATGGCTATCTCCAGTTCTCCAGCTCACAAAACGACTGTCTCCAGTTCCCCAGTTCACAAGATGACTGTTTCCAGTTCCCCAGCTCACAAGATGGATTCCTGTTCAGAGTCTGTTCCTGTCCAAGTTCCTGTTCCTGAAATCCCATCACCTGAACCACCAGAACGGCCACCACCACCTGAGCTGCCAAAGCTGCTGCCACCACCAGAGCTGTTGCTGACAGAGCTGCCAGATCCTTAGTCACTGCCGGAGCTGCCAGATCCTCAGTCACCGCCAGAGCTGCCAGATCCTCAGTTACCGCCAGAGCTGCCAGATCCTCAGTCGCCGCCAGAGCTGCCAGATCCTCAGTCGCCGCCAGAGCTGCCAGATCCTCAGTCGCCGCCAGAGCTGCCAGATCCTCAGTCGCCGCCAGAGCTGCCAGATCCTCAGTCGCCGCCAGAGCTGCCATATCCTCCAGAGCTGCCAGAGCCTCAGTCGCCGCCAGAGCTGCCAGAGCCTCAGTCGCCGCCAGAGCTGCCAGAGCCTCAGTCGCCGCCAGAGCTGCCAGAGCCTCAGTCGCCGCCAGAGCTGCCAGAGCCTCAGTCGCCGCCAGAGCTGCCAGAGCCTCAGTCGCCGCCAGAGCTGCCAGAGCCTCAGTCGCCGCCAGAGCTGCCAGAGCCTCAGTCGCCGCCAGAGCTGCCAGAGCCTCAGTCGCTGCCAGAGCCTCAGTCGCTGCCAGAGCCTCAGTCGCCGCCAGAGCTGCCAGAGCCTCAGTCGCCGCCAGAGCTGCCAGAGCCTCAGTCGCCGCCAGAGCTGCCAGAGTCGCCGCCGCCAGAGCTGCCAGAGTCGCCGCCGCCAGAGCTGCCAGAGTCGCCGCCGCCAGAGCTGCCAGAGTCGCCGCCGCCAGAAACCTCTGAATCCCTCGAATGGCGGGCGCCAGATACCTCTGAGTCCCTCGAATGGCGGGCGCCAGATACCTCTGAGTCCCTCGAATGGCGGGCGCCAGAAACCTCTGAGTCCCTCGAATGGCGGGCGCCAGAAACCTCTGAATCCCTCGAATGGCGGGCGCCAGAAACCTCTGAATCCCTCGAATGGCGGGCGCCAGAAACCTCTGAATCTCTTGAATGGTGAGCATCAGATGACCCTGAATTCCCCGAAGGGCGGGCGCCAGATCCACTTGAATTCCCCGAAGGGCGGGCGCCAGATTCTCCTGAATTCCCCGAAGGGCGGGCGCCAGACCCTCCTGAATCCCTTGAAGGGCCAGGGGTAGGAAACCCACCTGAGTCCCACAAAAGGCCAGAGCTGTCACCTGAGTCCCACGAAAGGTCAGAGCGGTCACCTGAGTTCCACGAACGACCAGAGCGGTCACCTGAGTCCCACGAAAGACCAGAGCGGTCACCTGAGTCCCACGAACGACCAGAACGGTCACCTGAGTCCCACGAACGATCTGAACGGTCACCTGAGTTCCACGAAAGGCCAGAGCCATCACCCGAGTTCCACAAGGGACCAGAATTACCAACTGAGTTTCAGGAAGGGCTGCCAGAGCCATGTGATTTGTCAGAGTCGTGCGACGTGCTAGAGACACGTGACTTCCCAGTACCGCCAGAGCCGTGTGACGCCCCAAAGCCTCCTGACCCACTGGGGTTATATGAACTGCCAGTGCTCCTTGAACCTAAGCCTCCAGACCCACTGGGGTTAAATCAACTGCCTGTATCTTCTGAATCCAAGCCTCCAGACCCACTGGGGTTATCTGAAACGTCAGTGCCCCCTGAACCAAAGCCTCCTGACCCATGGGGGTTACATGAAGTGCCTGTGCCTGCTGAACCTAAACCCCCAGACCAACTTCGGCTCCACTCTCCGGGCCTTCCGCAGCTCCACGCTCCAGGCCCTCCGCAGCTTCACTCTCCGGGCCTTCCGCAGCTCCACGCTCCAGGCCCTCCGCAGCTCCACTCTCCGGGCCTTCAGCAGCTCCACGCTCCAGGCCCTCCGCAGCTCCACGCTCCTGGCCCTCCGCAGCTCCACTCTCCGGGCCTTCCGCAGCTCCACGCTCCAGGCCCTCCGCAGCTCCACTCTCCGGGCCTTCCGCAGCTCCACGCTCCAGGCCCTCCGCAGCTCCACTCTCCGGGCCTTCTGCTGCTTCATGCTTCAGACACGCCTCAGCTGCATGATCCTGGCCCTCCATCCCTCCCCCTGTTCCGCCTCCGCTCCACCTCCCGCCTGAACTGTGATAGGAGTGTCTGGAAGCCACTCCTTAGAGGGGGGGCTCTGTCACGATCACCAGCGATCTTCTCCCCTTAGATCGCTGGTTTACATGCACTCTCACTCATGGACTACAAATCCGCCATCTTATGGACTACATCCCCATACATGCACTACTCTGACATCACACACAACCGGTTCCACATCATCACTGATTGCATCCCACAGCTGAAGCCACTCAACAACTGATTACACACACTACATAAGCAGAACATACACTCACTCCATTGCCGAGTCTTGTTCATCTGTTCACAGTGTCAATTCTAAGCGTTTCCTTGTTTTGTCTTTGCCGTGTTTGGACCCTCGCCTTGATTCTCTGTTTCTGCCTGTCTGCTGCCATCCCTGTGACCTTTTGCCTGTTATATTGACTACGACTCTGGATTGTCCTCATACATCTGTTTGCTCCTGTACTGATCATTGCTTGTCTAACCATCCCTTAATAAAGACCTGCATTTGGATCCGCATCCTGTTGTCAGCGTATATCCCTGGTTACACTCATATAATATACTGCATATCTACTGAAAGACAGAAAATATGACTTTACAATCTGTATTGTAAATAAATCATATGAACATTTTAATATTACTATTATTATAATCACCATAATGTTAGTGAAATGAATTTAAAAACTGAATAAATATAAATTTACACAAGAAAATACATAGACTCAATGATGGGCTAAAAATCTGTGGAATTTGCGGATTTTTGCACGTGCAGATTCTGTGTGGGCCTGCTTATAAGTCATAATGTGTACCATTTTAGCAGTACATACTGTAAATACTTAGCTTATGTTCATAAAGACACTGTTCTAATAACAGAATTTATGGAAAACTATGTCTTAAGTTGCATGGGGATATTTATGGGAATTGCCAAGAATACTAAATTTAAAGTAAAAAATGATAGATTTTTCATTTATGTTGAAAACCATTAGAATCATGTTCCATGAAGACATTTAGTAAACTCACCAAAGTAAATAAATGAAGACTTTTAGCAGTAATATGCATTGCTTAAATTCTTCAACTTTAAAGGTAGTTTTTTCATTTTCTGAGCAGACACTATACGCTCTCAGAAATAAAGGTACGCGAGTTGTCACTGGGGTGGTACCTTTTCAAAAGGTACAAATTATTAATATTAATACCATATTAATACCTTAAGGGTACATATTACTACCTTAAAAGTACAAACGTGTTCCTCTTAAAATTTGTAGGTACTAATATATACTTTTGAGGTACTAATATGGACCCTTCAAATACAAATGTGTACCTTTTCAAAAGGTACCACCCCAGTGACAGCTCACGTACCTTTATTTCTGAGAGTGTACTATACATCGTTCAAAGAGCCTGTTCATTTAATCTAAGCAAGATCTTTTTTTTCACTCACCCGACACAGTCAGAGTCACTTCATTACTCCATTCAGAAGAGACTGATCGCCTCTGGCCAGAACACCTGCATGTCTGTGTGGACTCTACAGTGATATTAAACTCTTTCTTCTCAGACTCGTGCTCTTTATCTCCACACTTAAATCTGTATTTCCAGTCTTCTCCCTGTATGTCACATTTGAGAGTGACAGTGTCTCCTTTGAGTATCTGTGATGGTTCAGGCTGAACAGTCAGAACAGCTTTAGGAGTTTCTGTATGAACTGAACAAACACAAGTTATCAGAAAACATCCAGAGAAAACAAACATACTGCAAGTCAATAAATTGAGGATGACGATGTGCATCTCTTATTAACAGGGTTTCTCCACAGTGCACATAATCGTAATGTTCTAAGCCCTGCTTTTAATCCCATAAGTTAATTGTTCTTAATTTATGTGTGAAATTATTAAATGTGTGGATAAAATAGATAATAATTATAATGATAATAATTATAACTAAACAATTTTACATTTTTCAAATAATACCAAAACCAATATTTTTATTATTTCTTGTTATAACCAGTGATTGGGGTAACGCATACAAGTAACGGGAGTTATGTAATAATATCACTTTTCTAAGTAACGAGTAAAGTAACGCATTACTTTTAAAAATTGAGTAATAATGTTTGCATTTTTTAAAAATGTAATGCAAGTTACTTTTTAGTTTAATTAATTAGTTTAAAAAAAAAATAAGTTGCTGAATTAAGGTTAACAGTCACGCTGAATCACTCACTGAATGAGAGAATGGAGGAACAGACAGAATGCAGAAAGAGTATTTTACCTAAGTAATAGAACACAAAGTACAAAAGCAGCAAACGCATTACATTAAACTTTCATTAATCTGTATATATGGACATCACGGTGGCTCAGTGGTTAGCACTGTCACCTCACAGGGCATCCGCTGTGTAAAACATATGCTGGAATAGTTGCTTCTGTGGCAACACCTGATAAATAAGAGACTAAGCCAAGGGAAAACGAATGATTAAAAAATTTGTATATACAGCTTCTGGGGTCAGGAAGTTCTCTGCAGATAACATTATCCTAAATTATAAATTTTTGATGTGCTTTTTAAAAGTAAATGAAGGTTGTACAGTGCATCGTTAATTGCAGAGCTCCTCTATTAAAAGAACAAAAAAAAAAACTGTTCTGAGAGAGATCAATCCTCAGCAGAGGTAAAAAAAAAAAAAGTAATGCAAAAGTAGCTTAAAAGCAACGTAACACATTACTTACCATAAAAAGTAACTAAGTAACGCAACTAGTTATTTTTCTGGGAAGTTACTCGATATTGCAATGCATTACTTTCTAAAGTAACTTTTCCCAATTCCCCAAGTTTTTTGTAATTTTTATTTTTTTTGTTTTTTTTTGTAATGTAAGTTTGAAGTGACAGTTTTTTGACTGTGAAACATGGTTCAGTTGAATTTACTATTCATTTTTGTTCTGGGAAAAAAAAAAAAATCGGATGTGATTTGAGTTATAAATCATACTTACATTTGGAAGAGAAGTGATATAAAAGATTCACTGACTTTAGCACCGTTTTTCAGATAAACAAATGTTCACTTAGCATGATTATTAAATGCAAACGCATTAGCTAAAGTATTTTTATGTTTTAGAAGAGTCAAAATCTTAAATGCAGCACCTTGCACCATGTGCATTTTTTATCCAATGTTTGAGGTAATTGTTGGGAAAAAAGGAATATGTGTTTTATTATTTTTGTCTCTTTTTCTTTTCATTAAACAATTATTTGTATTGGTCATTTAAGGGTCATAAATTAAAGGTGCTGTATGTAAGTTTTTGACTCATCTAAAGCATAAAAATACCATAATATGTGTGCAGATATTTAAGAAACATCTTAAGTGAACATACTTGTTTAACTGAAAAACAATGCTGAAGTCAGATATTCTGCTTTGAAAATGGTTTTTCAGTGCCGGAACGCCGTCTTTGTTTAGGTAAATTTAACCTGCACAATGCCAGTTTAGCCAATTATAATTCAGCACTCCGGGTTGCCTTGTTGGAAAACAGCGTATTTCATTCATTCATTCAGAAAGACTCTGAAAGCATGCGTCTGTGACTGAAATGGACAGTATCAGATGTTGAAATGAGACAGATTCAGTTCCACATGAGGTTATTAATTAGCAAATTACATAAATATTATGAACGTGAGCAGGTTACATTGTAACCACGTGTCCTAACAACACGCTGTGACGAGATGCTCAGTGATGAGCAGTTTGGCTGTTTGCACCAGACGAAACATGACAGAAATTTAAATACAGCCATTCAGAAGCACAGAATATGCACTCACTCAGGAAACAGTAATGTTTATAATGTATTCAAACTCACATTGTTAGCATTTAGCACTGACTAAAGCACACGAGGTTTACCTGAGGTGATCAGTGTCATAGGTTTTACATGTTCAGCTGTGAGAAATAGAAGCTGTTTCTAATATATCAATTCGAGGTGTTGATTAGAACCAAAACTCCTTTTAATATGGAGAATATTCCCTCTATCGCGTGTCGTTGTTTTTATTTAGAACACAGTTTAAATCACTCGCTCCTGTACTCAATCTGGCAACTTGCGCTTGCATTTGTTTTGATCCAGGAGTGCAATACCTAGTTCAACCACTGGGTGTCAAACTTACATACTGCACCTTTAACTGAACTTCTACTGTTGTGTGTGGGATGCTGTGCATACTAATTAGCATTTTTGCAGAAGTAGATAGAGCTGATAGAGATGAACAGGCCAAGGGGGTGTTTCCCAAACAACGATGTAACTTGTCGCTGAACTATCATAGTACGAGGCATCGGTTGGAAAAAGAACGATGTAGTGACAAGTGTTTCCCAAAACCTTTAGTTTCTCTGTCGCAGATCCATCGCTTGAACCATGTTAGTTATAACGTAAAATGCCCATAATGATGCTCTAAACAGGGTGGAGTAACAACTTCTTTAGAGAAGAACCCCATCATTTCTTTGTGCAAATTTTATTTTTTTTTACACGCATTTAAAATTAAATCTAATTAGTTTTGCTAAAAACATGCAATCGCTTTCCAGATTCATTGAAATATATGTAAATGGCTCATATAGGGCCTGTGTTTCCTTTACTAACATTATTGAGAACATTACATATTCTATTCTAAAACATAAAATCACTTACAAAAGCTAACACAATTCTAATATCATATATAAATAAATAAATAATGAGGCAATTTATTAATAAATAAAATTTAATGTTTATTAGGAAATTAAAAAAATCATACTTTAATAATATTAATGATGATGATTATTATTAAGTAGGATATTGTTTGTTTATTATTTATTTTTTGAAAAGTCTACTTTTACAATTTGACACATGCAAACCACTGCAGAAATGCTCAAACCAACAGGCCCATGTCATATACAGTACAGACACTTAATAAATAACCCTCTATAAATTAAAAACATTAACGTATGCTATGTTTTTTGTTTTCACAAGCTTCGGAGACGTAACATAAATTTCACTTTTAAATAATAGGTCACCAATACTTTTGTCATGAGGCTGTGTTCAAAATGGCATCACTGTTTTCAAAGTGCACTGTGAAGGGAGCACAATTGTAAACATGAAGATCGCCAAAACTGAACTGTAAAAATACTTTGAAAGCAAATTACACCTAAAAGTGATGACTTTAATGCTTTATTCTAAAAATAATTCAAAGTTTAAATGTTAGAATGTTCTAAACGGATAGGGCATAAGGGAGATAAGTTGGAATAGAACACAGTCTGGAACTATTTTCTAACTACATGTAGCTCCAGAGGTGTAGTTTCAAGCATAGAAGCTTGTGTGGCAGTTTGCGAATGTTCGTTGGAACGATGGATTTGGGAAACGCCAAATCAACAAACTATGTTTGTAACGACACAACTTGCGACCTTAGTTGGCTAATGATGGTTTTCGGAAATGCACCCCTGATTGTCTAAAAGAAACTTGAGCTGGGCAGCTAGAAACTTCCTGTCAGCATTATTTTTAACACAGAATATGTGCAGTTTAGAAAAGTCTTATGTTTTTAATGTCATGCAGAGAATTCGTAGAAAAAGAGTATGCATGTATGGGTGCGGCCAATGGAGGACTGGAGAATGATTGACAAGTGACGAATTTCACTAAACTCCACCTGTTAATATCAGTTGCCTATATAAGTTGAAGTCAGGAAATGAAAGTTGTTGCGCACCTACTGAATGTAACTTTTGCATTGCATTGAGGATAACAGAATTCTGTGAATCGAATTATTCATTTGTATCCAATAAACAGTTACGATTTTTGCCTCTGAAGAAAAACCTGTCCGGACCTTTTTTATTAAACACGCATGGAATTGATTGAAAATTCCATCATAATCTCAACCGAAACATGGATTACACTGCACAGAGTAGCCCCTCCCCCTTTTTAAAAACAACCAATAGTGTTTTGTTTTTATCACCACTCTGCAAGTGAGAGTGGTTGAGCTCAAGCGCATCAAATGAGAGGCATTCTGAAGGGGGCGGGGCATGTCAGACATAGAAAGCATTTGATTGGTCAGAAGATTTGATGAGAAACTGAAGTACGAGTTGACGAGATTAAAACTGTTGATCCATTTAGGCGGAAGTGACAAACTACAAGCTTTATATCAGTTTTACATCTTCCAAACGTGAATGTTGTCACTGTTTTGGTGCGCACTAGCTTATAGAGATCTTAAAAACTAACAATACTTATACTAACATCTAAAAAAAGTTAATATTAGGTTAATATTAGGTGTAATTGGGCACAATGTTGTTAATAAACCAAATGGTGGCAGAATATTCATTTGAACTGTTTCCTTAAATACAACTGAGCAAGTTTTTTACAGCTTATTCTTGACTTACAGTTGAAAATGGTTGTGAATTGTGAGGTTGAGTGTTGTTTGAAGATGAACGCTCTCACCTGATACGGTCAGTGTGTGTTGATCACTGGTGTGTGTGTGTCGCGATCCTTTAGTTTCTCTTCCTCTACAGCTGTAAAGACCTGCGTGAGATTCATCAACAGGGCTGATTCTGTACTCCTGAGATTCACTGTCCTGTATCACTGAATCATCTTTATTCCAGCTGTAGCTCCAGCGAGTGACGTCTGAATCCGGTATGTGACATGTGAAAGTGACCATCTGTCCTCCGGAAACAGCTCCATCAGGCTGAACACGCAATAAAGCTTTGGGTCTCTCTGTGAAACATAACCTTAAGATTAAATCAGTTTTAAGAACATAAAAAGACAGATATCTCATGAACAGATAATGCCTGGTAAATACAGCATGTACCTGTTACTGTTAACTTGACTGCTGAACCTTGTTTTTCTTTTTCTACAGCACACTTGTACATTCCTCCATCAGAGATCTTCACATCCGTCAGTGTTTTAGTTTCATCACCAGCTCCTATTCTGCTGGAGGCTTTGTACCAGATAACCCTCCGTCCAGTTGATCGTCCAGCATCACAGCTGAGAGTAACTGTGTCTCCAGTGAACACTGAACTCTGCGGCTTTATGCTTACTTTCTGTTTGTCTGTAAAAATATCATTATGACCTTGAGTTATTATACATTCTTTAGTCATAATGTATTGACTACTATTAAAGACGTCTGAACTGTTTTCATCATTCAGCTTATTTTATCAGAACAACTCCTCCATGTTTATCTAATATAACATTTAAACTCTCAAAAAAAAAAAATGGTGGATGAAGATGCATAAACTGTGTGCTACAAAATAAAGGAGACTCTTTCTTATTTAGGATGTCTTCTGTCTGTCTAATGTACACACACATGCATGGTCTCACATTTTTCATAATATTGTCTTATTTTTGTTTATGCTGAAAGAAAAAACAAGACTGATCGCTGTCAGTGCAACAGCTAAAGGGCATTTTGAATGTATCCTTTACATTTACATAAAATCTACATTTGAAGTGAATCTAAAGATATTGCATTGTGATATGAATACAAATTCACCAGAAGGTTTGGATAGCTCCATTTAACATTTTTATATGGAGTTTAACAGTATTCAGATAAAGAGATTCAATTATCACAATCCAAATATCTAAATTCTTAAATCAGAAAACATTTCTAAGTACAAATATTGTTTTGATTTTAGAAATAGTCAAAATTAAGTAGTTTTTCCTTAAAATATGCAAAATAATCTGCCAACAGGGTAAGTAAAACAATAATGTTTTCAGATATTTAGATATTTGGAATGAAAATAAGACAGAAATTTGAATTATTTTTTTGCAGTGCAAATATTTAAAAAAACACTGTATAGTCTTCATCGTAAAAATTGTTATATACAGATCATCTTTATTACACATCCTAATGTTATAATTTCTTGTGCCCAACTGTTTTAATCTCATGAAATTCTGAAAAAAACTTTGCAGTGACTCTACAAATAACATGTGTTCTGTGGCTCCTGCACTGTAAAAAGTAATTCTGTGGCCTTGTAGATTTTATTAGAATTTAATATGTACACTTTATTTAATAAAATTAATTTCCTGTTTTTAAATTTTTTTTTGCTTTAAATTTACTTTAAAATGTCTGTAATAAAATCTAATCAATTTTATTATAAGAATTTAGCTATTACTTTTGAATAATTAAAAAAAGAGAAAATATTATTTAAATCCTACGTGATTACAAATTGACAATCCTTTTCTGTGCAATGATAAATAATTAAATCAATAACTTTGGCTAAAATTGGCTAATTTTTTTAAGTACTGTTTGCAGTTACTCATTTTAAATGACTAATTTTAAATAAGACAGTTTAATTAATTGTTACTCAATCCATATTTGTTGAATTTAATTAATAATATTGCTTGTAACCTGTCACCTCGGTTTTATTGAGTAGATATGGGGTATTATTTTTTACAGTGTGCTCAACTATAATTCAGACTCAGTATTGCAGATCCTGCGATGTGACTATTGCGAATGCGCGCATTGTGATATCAATGCTGAAACGATATATTGTGCAGCCCTAATAGATATCATTTGATCCATAGTGTGTATGAATAGATTATTTTCTCATTTATTGAGCAGAAACTCTCTCCTTTTTTAATATACCAGTGAAGATCACTCACCTGTAATATCAAACACAGTCACAGTCACTTCATTACTCCATTCAGAAGAGTCTGATTGCCTTGAGCCAGAACACCTGCATGTCTGTGTGGAGTCTACAGTGATCTTCAACTCTCTCTTCTCAGACTTGTGCTCTTTATCTCCACAGTTGAATAAGTATTTCCAGTCTTCTCCCTGTACGCCACATGTGAGAATGACAACGTCTCCTCTTAGTATCTGAGATAGTTTAGGCTGAACAGTCAGAACAGCTTTAGGAGTCTCTGTAGGAACTGAACAAACACAAGTTATCAGAAAACATGAAAAGAAAAAAAAAAAACATTTGTGAATAAATGAAAGATGACAACGTGTGTGTTTCTTGTCAGCAGGGTTTTTTTTTACAGTGCACTTAATCCCATATTAACATTGTTCCATTTTCTTTTACCATTGTTTGAACCACAAGTAATTAATTGTATCAAAATTTCAGACATGCAACAAAACCCCCTTTTTTCCCCACAGTATCTGTGTTACAGTAAGGAGCCATTCATTTACACAGAAGACTTATCTGTATTTACACTGCAGATGTGGCACATAAGCCACATTCAAAGTTTTAAATATAAAATTTAAACAGAACCAAAGTTTGTCTTTGATGTATTCAACTTCGGATATGTAAATATGCATAGTGACTTAATCACGAATGCATGATTATATGCTGTCATGCAATCAAAAAATGTCATTATAATCAATGGAAATCAATGGGGTAAAAACAGCCACGAACATTATCCTGGGTATATACAGGTATCAGAGATTGAAATTCAATACCTTTTAAGACCTTTTTTAAGACTCTTTGCATATATTTGCATATATTTTAAAACCTCATCACCACTTCAGGGTTCAAACAGGAACACGAATGACTGCACTTCAAAAGACTCCTCCTGTCAAGCTCCTGAAGTTTGCAGATGACACCACATTTATCGGCCTCATTAAGGACGGTGACGAGTCTGCTTACAGACAGGAGGTTAAGGAGTTGGCTGTCTGGTGCAGTCACAACAACCTGGAGCTGAACACGCTCAAAACAGTGGAGATGATAGTGGACTTCAGGAGAAACCCCCCTGCTCTCCCCCCACTGAGCATCATGGACAGCATTGTGGCAGCAGTGGAGTCATTCAGGTTCCTGGGCACCACCATCTCTCAGGACCTGAAGTGGGACACTCACATTGACTCCATTGTCAAAAAAGCTCAACAGAGGCTGTACTTTCTTCGTCAGCTGAGGAAGTTCAACCTCCCAAAGGAGCTGCTGAAACAGTTCTACACCTCCATCACTGAATCAGACATCTGCACTTCAATAACTGGTTTAGCTCAGCTTCCAAATCTGACATTGAAGACTACGTCGAATAGTTCGGACTGCTGAGCGAATCATTGGTACAACCCTCTCTACTCTCCAAGAACTGTACTTATCCAGAGAGAGCAGAAGGGCTGCCAAAATCACTCTGGACCGCTCACACCCAGCACACTGCCTCTTTGAACTGTTACCTTCTGGTCGACACTACAGAGCACTGCGCACCAGAACAGCCCGACACAGAAACAGTTTCTTCCCTCAGGCAATCCATCTCATGAACACTTGATGATAATAGTTGTGAAACCAACATCACTACCTGCTATACACTTTTTATACACATATACACAACACACTTTACACGCCAATTTGCACATAACAGCTGCACATATTATGTTGTATATAGTAATATAGCATACACCTGTCAATTTTAATATTTGCACTCACTACCTTTTAAAATATATTTATTATCTGTTTTTTTAGTCCTGTCTCTGTAATTCTGTTGCACTGTAGAAGCTCTGTCACGAAAACAAATTTCTCGTATGTGTGAACATACCTGGCACAATAAAGCTCTTTCTGATTGCTGACATTTTAACTTGCAGTATATTTACTAAATACTGATTGCAAGAAACGAATCCTAAACTAAAACTGTATTTATATACTGAATAAACATGTGAATCCAGCAGGTGGTGCTTTTATAGCAGCAGGAATAACAGTGTTTCCCTGATTACTGCAGTAAACAAAGCAGCGTGATGTCAAATATAGCAGGATTTTTTTTGATTTCATAAACTACACAGCATCCCAGTATTCAAAGATTAAATTCAGGTAAACTTTAACACAATGATACTGAATTTAATACTATGTAAAACAGCATTTAAGACTTTTTAATACTTTTTAAGGGCCTTAAACGTCTCTAAAATGATTTATCAATTTTTAAGACCAAGCGGACACCCTGTAATAATAGCAGTCAATCTACCAACTGTGTACTGTTGAGTTTTTGAAAATTTTCAAAGCATTTTCCCAAAATATATGCATGTCAAAATAAGATTTGTCACCTAAAATCATCCCATTTGCTGAGAAAGACACAGAGAAAGTTGAGGCCAAATAAAGCCTCAAAATCACCCCAGAGTGGATGAAAACATCCCCAACAGCACACAAGGGTTAATTTTGTCTAATAGTCTGTTATGAATATGCTTTTAACTCTTATGCATTGATTAGAATTTTGTGTTTGTCTAAAAGAGCTCCTGAACCTCTGCTTCTTTTGGACAATATGTATTTTGATTGTTCTCAGAAGAGCCAAAGCTGTGCTTCCTGAATTTTGCAGAGCACATATATCTATAATTTTTTGTGGTTATGTCAGGGGTGAGAAACACGTCTGTCTTTTCTTCAAAAGTAAACCCGCAATGCTAAAACTATTTACTGTACACATCTGCATATATATATATATATATGCCTTTTGGGGAGCACCTCTTCTTCTAACTAACTCTGAAGTTTTACTGTAATTTTATTTTGTAACTCACAGTTCAATTCGACTCTGATTACTTTAGCTACTATTGACTTCAATGTAGTCTGCATAATTTAAACTCTCTCTAATGGTTATTTGGGTTTGCTTGAGCATCACAGTTTCCTATTATTAATTGTGATGCTGTTGACCAAATGGATTGTATTGGTGATGGGATATCACTGCTTATTGATTATGAAATATGAATGCTACATTTTCAAATGATGGTCTTTGTTGATTATTGGAATATTCAAAACTTTGTAACAAATTAGCATTTAGTTCCAACCCAATCGTCTGATCTGATTTTGCATCAGTCTTACATTTATAATTAAGTTCAAAACGGCTTAATCGTTTAGGAATAAATTATTTAAATGACTTGTTTTCATCGTACTGAGGACCTTGTCTGTCCAACTTTACTGTAATTACATTTGCCTTGTGTATACGCCCTTGGTGATTTCCAAAAGTCTAATTCAATTTATTAAACTGTTAGAAATACCATATTTTATCCATTACCTACAGAAGTTAATAGTTGCATTAAAAAAACAGTTTCAGCTCAAGTTTCAAGTTTCAGCTCAATATACTCAGATTATTTATTAGACCTTTCGGAATATTGGATTTTCTGCTCTGAACACACACTGTAGCTGTTTTTTTATTACAAACATGCTCTATTTTAAAAAAGTTTTAAACTTGTAAAACTCATTCTTGTTCACATTTGATGATGATTGATGATCACAGAGAGCTGAACAGATCTTTAATCCCAGTTGCATTGCACACGTCCTGTCTTGTTGATATGATTATACGCGTTACTATGGAGACATGTTAATACGAGGCTGTCAATTAATTCGGTTGGCGGGGAAACTGCACTCCTTGCCTTGTCTAGTCTTGTTTAAGTGAAGTTAATAGTTTGTTGCCATACCCGTGATCTGCTCAGTCACCCCACTGTATTGAATCCAGCCTCTTTACCTCTGTGCTTGCCTGCTTCAGCACCCACTTCGCTACTGGGGACCTCTCCTCACCCTGATCCTTTTACCCCCCTCGGCACGGGTGCAGAGGAAGAAGTTTTCTGTTGCCAATATCCAGCCTGCGTTCCCCATCGATGACTGGCGAACGGCAGCTGCCTTTGTTGCTTATTAATAAACTTTCAATTTAAGCTATTTCTGTCTGGGTATTCTGTCCAGCCTTGACATTTGCCAGCTCTCGGCATTGAATTGGTTTTGAAACATCTGCGGTCCCCCAGAAAATTTTAATCTCTGGGATCACCTTGTAAAAATGTCAGTTTTGCGTCAGCCATCCCTAGCTGTACGTTGTGTATCCTATAAATTCTAATGTATACCATTTCTTTGGAGTATATGAAGTACAGAAATGTGCCTTATGTTTTGTACCTGGGTACAGTCACAGTAACCATTTTATTTGTAGAGTGTATGGATTATTATTTTTTAATTTATTGAGCAGAATTTCCCTGCCTTGCCTACTTAAACAGGCCCGTAGCCAGCCTGGTGAAAGGGGTGGTTCTTTTTTCTCAAAAAGTGGACCTTTTTGCGGTTATACACCTCAGATTTTAACTATGAGATTTAAATACTGCATTTAGTGACATTGTATGCAGTACTTTTTTTGCTGGATTAGCTAGTCAGATGTCATCATAACCACTCTTTTTGATGTACTAAAAATATTTCCTAAAAATTTGCAATAAAGAAAAATTAAAACAAGACAAATTTTTAAATACAAATGTGTTACATTATATAACATTAGGAAAAAATCTGTTTTAAAGTAAATAAACTGTAGCCTACTGTCATTAATTGAAACTCAACACAAACTGGCCAGCACATTCAACTGTCCTCAGTCACAATTTGGCCATTTCAATAACAAAATAATAATTAAAACATAATAATAATAATAATAATAATAATAATGAATTTCTGCGAATTTTTCTAGCCTCCTTGGTAAAAAAAAAACGTACATTTGAAAATTCCTGGATATCAACAATAGCCAAAATATATTCAAATTAATTTAATATGGTCCACTTCTGGTGCTTCACACCTTTTTATTGCTCATTTTTATTTCAGGAATAAGGTCCAAGATTTAGACTAAAAGTTACCTGTAAAATGTTTTCTCTGTTTAAAAACAATACAGTAGTGAAAGAAGACTTCTCTTACATCAGATTATAGTCCCACCGAAGCAACAGCCGACAGAGGATTCTGTTTGGTTTTAAAGGCTTTTTCGATGGATTATTTTCATTATTTATGATGGTGTAGCAGTCAAAATAGGACAAATGAGCTCTCGTATGGGACAAATTCTGGACCTTTGTCAGTGAGGGGTGGGTCTTCCGAACCCCCCCCCCCCGGCCCAAAATAGGGAAAGGGAGGTCATGTACTGGACAAGTCAATAAATATACAGGACGTCCCGGCTAAGGCGGCCAGTTAGCCTAGATCCTCATGGATAAAGACAGATTTTCATCTGTTAGGAAGTAATAACGTTAGCCTTACCCTGTTTGGCAGTCTTTTTGAACATATGTTCAATATTTTGCGATAATGACGCCGCTGCCTGCCCTTTCTGCCTCTCTTGCTCTTCTCGACCCAGAGCGTTACTCAGTATGGATGTCGCATCAAAGATTAAAATGTTACCACCATAGACTGTAAAAGATATGGACGTAGTGTCCGTGACGTCACCCATAGGTTTCTGAACACTGCAAAAGAAGCTACAAGATATTATTCTTGTATTCAATAAAAAAAAAAAAAAAAAAAAAAGAAGCTACAAGTAGGCGCGGCCTACCATCGCCATTTTGTTCGCGCGTCATCGCACCAAACGCGGCATACCAAATAAGGGCAAAGAGGCGGAGAGTGAGCGGAGCTACAGACGCATGCTGGATTCTCAGCATTGTGCTTGGACCTGGATTAAAACAGACTTATTACTTTGGGAGAACGTTTAATACTTCATTACCTGCGACTCGTTTGTGTTCTGACCACATGTGCTTGGTTGTACACTATATTAATAAAGTGTTTAGACTTTTAAAAACACTGTTGTAACACATTGAGCCACTAAACATTGTTCTTATGACGTTTTTCGACAGGAGGAAAACGCGAATTACTATCAAACACTTCAGATATAGTCTGTGTTAGTAAATGCAAGACTGTTTATAAAAACCAGCATAACACTGTATGACAACGCTTCAGATGACTGTTTTATAGCCTACAGCTAATCAATCTGTCAGATTCTGGAGTGCAATACTGGTCTAAAGAACATTTAAATGATAAATGATCTTAAATAAAACAAATACATTTATAGAGATGGTATAGAAGTATAAATTTCACTCACTTGTGAAATGGAGGCAACTTGAACGGTTTGTAAGCACAATTAAGTGCACACAGCATGCCATATCATCTGAGAATTGCAGGAAATAATTCCAAAAGGCAAATGACGGTGTAAAGAAACATTAAACAAAACAAAAACACGATGTATATGCCGAGCTCAGTGGCTAATTAGCCAGAATCAGCTGAGGTGACGAGACAGCGACCAGCGAGGGCTAGCTGTCACTCAAGTGGCCACGCCCTTAATTATGCAAACTTAATATAACCTAATAAAAACGAAACGGATGAGTTATAAAAAAATTCACCCCCCTCAGAGTTGTCATGAAGGGTAATCATAGCTATATGCACCAAAGCCATCGTTTGTACCAGGCTGTAAACATGTTTTTATCAGCTGTAAAAATGGCCAATTTACCAATGCAGAAAGAAAGCACTTGGACTTCCTGGAGCCAGCCCCCCAAGGCGAGTCGATGAATTGCAGTTTTAGTTACTTCCGTATTGGCTTCCCGAGGGAGAGCGGGAGGTTGCCGCTTGGTTACCACTCAGTGGATTATGTCACGTGACTCGGGTCACATTATTGTGGCTTTGAGGCTCCATGGGATTCGAATTACTGGCCATAGTTAATTAAAATTACACTTTATTACAATATATATTAAATATAAATATATTATAATAATTATATAAAAAATATATTATATAATATTAAATTACATAAAATAATTAAAAGGACAAATTCTGGACCTTTTGGCCGTGGGGGGTGGTTCGTTCGAACCACCCGAACCCCCCCTGGCTACGGGCATGTTAAAGAGCCTGTTTATATTATTTGAGCCATAACTTTTTATACCAGTGACTTACCCTTCATACCCAACACAGTCAGAGTCTCCTCATTACTCCATTCAGAAGATGATGATCGTCTCCAGCCATAACACTTGCATGTCTGTGTGGACTCTACACGGATTCTGAACTCTTCCTCCTCAGACTCGTGCTCTTCATCTCCACAGTTGAATGAGTATTTCCAGTCTTTTCCCTGTATGTCACATCTGAGAGTGACAGAGTCTCCTCTGAGTAACTGTGATAGTTCAGAATCAGGCTGAACAGTCAGAACAGCTTTATATGACTCTGTAGGAACTGAACAAACACAAGTTTTTAGAAAACATCCAAAGAAAACAAACATAAGTACATAAAGAGTTTTTCCACAATTCAATATTTTTTAAATAATAATGAAATCAATATTGTTGTCATTTCCCACTATAATGAGTTTTTTGAAATGCAAGATTGAGGTGATCTGAAACTTGCTGGTTCATTTGAATTTGTTACTCATTTTTGTTCTGAAGGAAATTGATGGAGTATCTGATGTGATTTTCATTTGGAAAAATAAGTGATGCAAACAATTGATTGCAATAACAGGAATGTTACCAGGGTCAGGAATGTTAGCTGCGTCAAATTATTTAAATATAAAATTAGACATAAAACTGAATGATATAAGTATTTTTTGCTCAAAATGGCTCATTCATTCAGGAGTGGATTAAGTGATGATTTTAGATCTGTGCTATTTCTGCATTTAAATGCAGTTTTGACTTGAGCAGCTGTTTTATAAATGACTACTGAATCACCAAATCATTTGATTTGTTCAAAAACACTGAATCATTCAGTAACAATGCTCCACCGTGCTGATCTGAGATGCAAACAGACCTCATGCCCTACATGATGGAAACAATAAACTCACTTTATTACAATATTTCTTTTTCTTCTTTGCAAATAAAAGTCTTTCTTATGTCCTCATATTCTTTTGTAACTTATTCTATTCAGTGAAGATCAGACTCACCTTGCAGATTCAGAGTCACAGCATCACTGATCTTTGACTTTAGTCTGCCATCTTTTCTCCTTCCTCTACAGGTGACTTTACTGCTGCTGTGAGAAACACCAGTATTGATGCTGAATTCTCTGTCTTTGCTGAAGGGTTTAGTTGATCCCTCTTTAAACCAGCTGTATGTCCAGTCACCTTCAGCTTCTGGTATTTCACATCTGACAGTGGTGCGCTCATGTTTGTCAGGATCCACAATCACCACAGCCTTTAGTTTCTCTGTAACATACAACACTCATTTATTTACTTTATTATTCATGTATAAGAGCTGGTACAGCGATTGTAAGTTAAAGGATTAGTTCACTTCCAGAATGAAGTTTACTGATCATTTACTCTCCCACTTGTCAATCAACACTGCAAAAAATGCTTTTCTTACTTAGATTTTTTTGTCTTGTTTCTAGTCCAAATATCTAATAATTCTTAGATCAAGAAGAATTTTCTAGACAAGCAAAACATGTTGTCTTGTTTTAAGAAATAGTATGGTAAAATGAAGTGAGTTTTTCCTTAGAACAAGCTAAATAATCTGCCAATGGGGTAAGCAAAATAATCTTGTTTTTCCTTCCAACATAAGATTATTTTGCTTACCCCATTGGCAGATTATTTTGCTTGTTTTGAGGATAAACTCACTTCATTTTGCCATATTATTTCTTAAAACAAGACAATATGTTTTGCTTGTCTAGAAAATTCTTCTTGATCTAAGAATTATTAGATATTTGGACTAGAAACAAGACAAAAAAATCTAAGTAAAAAAGGCATTTTTTTGCAATGAAAATGTTCAATATTTCTTTCTTAAGTGGACAAAAATTTAAGTTAAGGAAAACATGCAGGATTTTTCTCCATATTGTGAACTTCAGTGTTTCTGAATGGTTTGATCTTTCGATCTGCAGTTTCAGTGCAGCTTTAAAGACTCAATAATCCCATAGGGAATAAATGCCTTATAATCTGTTTTTATATATAAAAAAGTTTGCAAGCGCAAGCTCATCTTGCACACTGGGATTCAAGCTTTTTGTGAGGTTAAAAACTAATTTCTAATCACTTCTTTAGGTACGACTCTTATTTTCCTCAAAAACCTTAATTTATTTTGTAGTGAAGAAAGAATCTTGGAGGAAACAGGAGTGAATAAATTATCAGTAAATTTTAACTAAACACATCTGAAGAAAAGTGAAAGTGTTTACTTCCACGTCTCAAAATAAGTCACATCTCTCTCTCACACAGACACACACATACAGCTATCTTTATGGGGACTTCCCACAGACATAATGATTTTTATACAGTACAGACTGTATATTCTCTCCCCCTACCCCTAATCTAAGGTGGCCTTGTAGTGCACAACACAACAAAGTTTCACGAAGCAAACACTAATCACACAACACAATGACATTAAGATCACAATGCAAAGACATTTCAAAAAGCAAACATGCATTGTGATATTAATGTCATTGTGTTGTGTGATTAATGTTTGCTTTGTGAAACGTTGTTGTATTGTGCCCTATTGGGCCACCGTACTAAACCCAATCCTCACTGGAAACAATCTGCATTTTTACATTTTCAAAATACTTCATTACTTTGATTTATGAGACTTTTTTCATGAGTACCAAAAATGTCCATGCGGTCAACATGTACTGGTATTGCTATACTTGTGGGGACATTTGGTATAGCACACACACACACACACACACACACACACACACACACACACACACACACACACACACACACACACACACACACACACAGTGATAATATGTGTGTAGATATGTAGAAAGGTTTAAATCACCTTCAGCGTGTCCAGAGAGAACGCCTGCAATCAGCACTGAAAAGTAAAAAGTAACAAGATCGTTGAAGGTATTATTGATATTAAATTTTAAAAACATTTGTGAGCAACATTTCACAAACAAATTTGTGAACCATGGCTTAAATTACCAATTGAATACCATATGCTAATTAAAAGAAGTAGATATACTCCCTGCTCTCCATGATATTGGACTTCTGTCATCCAGTCAAACAGCAGTAAAGCTCTGTCTGTTGTAATTTGAGAAATGTCCACTGGGGTGAAAAATAGTTTTATTCACATTTACTGATATGTTTGCAAATATTTCATAGATTATTGTATTGTAAAAAGAAGTATTAAACGTATAAAGAAGGCTACAATTTACTACTACTAATAAAAAAAATTATTGTAGATTTGCAAGCTTTAAATCAGGATTTTTATCAAATATCAGCAAAAATGCTTTTCTTAAGTCAGGAAGCATTTCTAGACAAGTAAAAGTCTTGATTTCAGAAAAGAATAAATAGAAATTACATAAACTTTAAAAAACAGGGCAGATTATTTAGCTTTCCTTAAAGGAAAATCTGCTTATTTTGTAAACTTATTTTTGTCTGAAAACAAGACATTTTTTTTGACTAGAAATCCTTCCTGATTTAAGAATTTGTAGATATTTGAACTAAAAAGGCAACTGAATCTAAGTAATGTTGATGCTATGATATGTTAAGTCAAGTTTCAATCTTTGCAAGTATTTTTTTTAATCAAATTAAGCATCATATGTCTATCTATCTATAAGCCGAAAGGCAAAGCTTTCGATTTACCGGTCAATCTACGTTCCTACTCTCACCTATGGTCATGAGCTTTGGGTCATGACCGAAAGGACAAGATCTCGGATACAAGCGGCTGAAATGAGTTTTCTTCGAAGGGTGGCAGGGCGCACTCTTATAGATAGGGTGAGGAGCTCTGTCACTCGAGAGGAGCTCGGAGTAGAGCCGCTGCTCCTCCACATCGAGAGAAGTCAGTTGAGGTGGCTGGGGCATCTGTTTCGGATGCCTCCTGGACGCCTTCCTAGGGATGTGTTCCAGGCATGTCCCACCGGGAGGCGGCCTCGGGGAAGACCCAGGACACGCTGGAGGGACTATGTCTCTCGGCTGGCCTGGGAACGCCTCGGGATCCCCCCGGAGGAGCTGGAGGATGTGTCTGGGGAGAGGGAAGTCTGGGGTTCTCTCCTAAGACTAATACCCCCGCGACCCGGCCCCGGAAAAGCGGCAGAAAATGAATGAATGAATGAATGAATGTCTATCTATTTTTTTTCAGATCTAATGGAAGCGGTTAATGATGATGAGAGAGATTTACAAGAAAGACAGAGGAAGTGTGATGAAATCAATTTCAAAGAATATCTATGATGCTGTCATGGTCTTATTTTGGAGGCCATCAGTGCACCATTGTATATATGGAAAAGACCATATATAGATGTGCTAATAACACATTTACAAACATGATTCCCAAAATGAAACCTAATTCAGGCTTGATGCCATATTTTGCACTATGAGAGACAAATTGAGCATGCAAATTCTACTGCCTTTTGCGTGATAAAGAAAATGATCATACAAAATACTAAAAACGTCATTAAACTGAAAATAACAATGCACAATGGTCTTTATAATAATAAAATGCTGAAAATATGCTACTAAACTGAATAATAACAATGCATAAAGGTCTAAATTATCACAAAATGCTGAAATAAAGTTTCTACTACACTGAAAATAATGTAAAATGGTGTAAACAATTATAAAAGGCTGAAAATATGTTGCTAAACTGACAATAGCGATGCAAAATTGACTTAAATAATTAGAAAATGCTGAAAAAAAGCTACTAAACTAAAAATAACAATGCAAAATGGTCTAAATAACCAGTATAATGTTAATTATATGTTGAAAAGAATGATGCAATAATCATAAAATGGTCAAAATATGCTACTAAACTGAAATAATTGCTACTAAACTAAAATAACAATGCAAAATGGTCTAAATAATCAGAAAATGTTGATAATATGCTGAAAATAACAATGCAAAATGGTTTAATTAAACAGAAACTGCTGAAAATATGCTACTAAACTGAAAGTAACAATGCAAAATTGTCAAAAAAATGCTAAAAATATGCTAAAAATAACAATGCAAAATGGTGTAAACAATCATAAAATGCTGAAAATAACGATACAAAATGGTCTAAATATAAACATAAAATGCTGAAAATAACGTCACTAAACTGACAATAGCAATGCAAAATGGTCTAAAGTAATGAGAAAAGGCTGAAATTATGCTACTAAACTGGAAATATCAATGCAAAATTGTCTAAATAATGAGAAAATGTTGAACAAAATGCTAAAAATAACAATGCAAAATGGTGTAAACAATCAGAAATTGCCAAAAATATCAATGCAAAATGGTGTAAATGATCAGAAAATGCTGTGAAAAGCTTCTAAACTAAAAAAATGCTAAAAATAACAATGCAAAACGGTCTAAACTTAATCAGAAAAGGCTGAAACTACGATACTAAACGGGAAATAACAATGCAAAATGGTTTAAATAATCAGAAAATTGTAAAAATATGCTACTAAACTGAAATAAATCCTACTAAACTAAAACAACAATGCAAAATTGTCTAAATAATCAAAAAAATATTGATAATATGCTGAAAATAATGATGCAAAATGGTTTAAATAATCATAAAATGCAGAAAATATGCCACTAAACTGAAAATTGTCTAATAAAATAAAAAATGCTAAAAATAACAACGCAAATGGTCATAAAATGCAGAAAAAAATATTAAACTGAAAATAATGATAAAAAATGGTCTAAATATAAACATAAAATGCTGAAAATATGTCACTAAACTTACAGTAACAATGCAAAATGTTCTAAACTTAATCAGAAAAGGCTGAAACTATGCTTCTAAACTGGAAATAACAATGCAAAATGATCAAAATAATCAGAAAATGTTGACAATATGCTCAAAATAATGATGCAAAATGGTTTAAATAATCAGAAAATGGGGAAAATATGCTACTAAACTGAAATAAATGCTACTAAACTAAAATAACAATGCAAAATGGTCTAAACAATCAGGAAATGATGATAATATGCTGAAAATAATGATGCAAAATAGTGTAAATAATCAGAAAATGCTGAAAATATGCCACTAAACTGAAAATAATGCAAAATTGTCTAATAAAACAAAAAAATGCTGAAAATATGCTAAAAATAACAGTGCAAAATGGTGTAAACAATCATAAAATCCTGAAAAAAAGATTAAACTGAAAATAACAATAAAAAATGGTCTAAATAAACATAAAAATGCTGAAAATATGTCACTAAACTGACAATAGCATTGCAAAACTGTTTAAACTTAATCAGAAAAGGCTGAAGCTACGCTGCTAAACTGGAAATAACAATGCAAAATGATCAAAATAATCAAAAAATGTTGACAATAATATGCTGAAAATAATGCAATATGGTTTAAATAATCAGAACATGCTGACAATGTTACTAAAATGAACAAATGGTACTAAACTGAAAATAACAATGCAAACTGGTCTAAATAATCAGAAAATTATGAAAGTATATTACTAACCTGTAAATAGCCATGCAAAATGGTCTTAATAACCAGAAAATGCAGGAAATAACAATGCAAAATGGTCTAAATAATCATAATAAAATCTGCATAATTGATATCAAACAATAATAAATGCATGCAAACAATGTACATGTAGTTTTTAGCACACATTTTGGCTCACTGAATGATTAGAGCCAATTATAAATACATTAAAAAACAGCAGATATTCATATCCACACACGGATATCATGATCTAAAGATAGACACTCAGATCAGTAGCATGAAAAACAGATTCAGTACATTATTTGAAACACAGATTCACTAAAGAAAAAAAATAGTAAAAAGTAAAAAAATCTAATAATAAAATAAAAATAAAATAAAAGAGTAAATAAGAAAATATTACTCACGGAGCATTAGAGGAAGTGGACTGAGCTCCATGCTGATCTGCTTATGGCCCGCTGTAAAAACACTGCCTATTTTAAAGTTGCAGGATTTCCTGTACAAACGACTTCCTGGTAAAGTGTCATTATTTTTTGGAGAAAATAGATGCTTGCTTTATTATGTTTGTATGTAATTAGGCTTAAGTCATTACATTTTTAACAGAAATAACCCTGTAATAAGTAATTGACAACAGGCTGTTGAATTATTATGTAATAAAGCACAGTTGAGGTGGTGATTCAGCCACGATATGAAGCAGATATTCATTATTTTCGAATTATTCAACAGACTGAGGTCAATTATTCTGCTTATACTATGGTTACCTCAGCTAAAGTCACTGTTCAGATGTTGTATTTTAGACATTTGTCAGGTTTTTGTCCTCAAACTGCTCCTGTGTGTAGCACTAGTTTCTCACACCTCTCATCCAAAGCCGTCTGTTGTGATTTTTGACTATTGCATCTGTGAAATAACTGAAACATGGAACTGCAATGTGCTCAAAACATGCCGGAACTACTTTATCTGTACATGAATATAACCGCACATCTTATGAGCCAAATAATCAGCCGATTGGAAGCAAGCATTCAACAGCCTTATATAAGCTGTTATTTTCAATTCAGGGGCTTTTGTCAGTATTTTCTGATTATTTAGACCATTTTGCGTTGTTATTTTCAGCATTTTCTGATTATTTAGACCAGGGGTCACCAAACTTGTTCCTGGAGGGCCGGTGTCCTGCAGATTTTAGCTCCAACCCTAATCAAACACACCTGAACAAGCTAATCAAGCTCTTACAAGGTATACTTGAAACATCTAGGCAGGTGTGTTGAGGCAAGTTGGAGCTAAACCCTGCAGGGACATTGGCCATCCAGAACCGAGATTGGCGACCCCTGATTTAGACTATTTTGCGTTGTTATTTTCAGTTTAGTAGCTTTTTACAGCATTTTCTATTTATTTAGACCATTTTGCATTGTTATTTTCAGCATTTTCTCATTGTTTACACCATTTTGTATTGTTATTTTAAGCATATTTTCAATATTTTATGATTATTTAGACCATTTTGTGTTATTTTCAGTTTAGTGGCTTTTTACGGCATTTTTTATTTATTTAGACCACTTTGCATTGATATTTTCAAGATTTTCTGATTATTTAGACCATTTTGTATTGTTATTTTCAGCATATTTTCTGATTATTTAGACCATTTTGTGTTGTTATTTTCAGTTTAGTAGCTTTTTTACGGGATTTTCTATTTATTTAGACCATTTTGCATTGATATTTTCAACATTTTCTGATTATTTAGACCATTTTGCATTGTTATTTTCAGCATATTTTCAATATTTTATGATTATTTAGACCATTTTGTGTTGTTATTTTCAGTTTAGTAGCTTTTTTACGGCATTTTCTATTTATTAAGACCATTTTGCATTGATATTTTCAACATTTTCTGATTATTTAGACCATTTTGTATTGTTATTTTCAGCATATTTTCAATATTTTATGATTATTTAGACCATTTTGTGTTGTTATTTTCAGTTTAGTAGCTTTTTTACGGCATTTTCTATTTATTAAGACCATTTTGCATTGTTATTTTCAACATTTTCTGATTATTTAGACTATTTTGTATTGTTATTTTCAGCATATTTTCACCATTTTCTGATTATTTAGACGATTTTGTGTTGTTATTTTCAGTTTAGCAGCTTTTTTACGATATTTTCTATTTATTTAGACCATTTTGCATTGATATTTTGAAGATTTTCTGATTATTTAGACCATTTTGCATTGTTATTTTCAGCATATTTTCAATATTTTATGATTATTTAGACCATTTTGTGTTGTTATTTTCAGTTTAGTAGCTTTTTTACGGCATTTCATTTATTAAGACCATTTTGCATTGTTATTTTCAACATTTTCTGATTATTTAGACTATTTTGTATTGTTATTTTCAGCATATTTTCACCATTTTCAGATTATTTAGACGATTTTGCGCTGTTATTTTCAGTTTAGTAGCTTTTTTACGATATTTTCTATTTATTTAGACCATTTTGCATTGATATTTTCGGCATTTTCTGATTATTTAGACCATTTTGCATTGTTTTTTTCAGCATATTTTCAACATTTTCTAATTATTTAGACCATTTTGCATTGTTATTTATGGCATTTTCTGATTATTTAGACCATTTTGCATTGTTATTTCACTTTAGTAGCTTTTTACAGCATTTTCTGATTATTTATACCATTTTGCATTGTTATTTTAGCATATTTACAACGTTTTATGATTATTTAAACCATTTTGCATTTTTATTTTCACTATTTTCTGATTATTTAGACCATTCTGCAATGTCATTTCCAGCATTTTCTGATTATTTAGACCATTCTGCAATGCTATTTTCTTTTTATTAGCTTTTTTCATCCTTAAGAAGCAAGCATTCAACAGCCATGTATAAGCTGGTGTATTGAGTTTTTGAATGTGAAAAATAGGCTAGTCAATATGTAATCCTGGCTAAATTATAAGAACGAACAAAACTAATTAATCACGTTTTTACATGAATTTCCTGATGCTTTATGATGCAAAGCTGTACACCATGAGTGAATTATTCATCGCTTTAAGCCAAACATTATGAATAATTGCCTCAAACTGAAGCAAAGAGGCAGTTTTGCCAAAAAGTTGATCTTCTGGAAACAGGAAGTTGAAAGATTCAAGAGGTTACTAAAAATTTCTGGTTGATGTCACAACAAAATGCTTAAGGAAATTGCATCACCTTGCGGTTTATGTTTACTTTACTCATAATCCCACGCACGCAGGGCAATTAATGCACATCTCAAAGTTCACTAATACACATTACACAGAAAGACATTAAAATAGACCTATTATGCATCTTTTTACAAGATTTAAATTAAGTCTCTGATGTCCTTAGAGTGTGTGTGTGAAGTTTCAGATCAAAATACCACACAAATAATGTTTTATAACTCTCTGAAACTGACCCTTTTACACTTTGATCCTAATTGTGGTGTTTTGGTGACTGTCGCTTTAAATTCAAATGATATTGTGCTCTTTTCTAAAGAGGGCGGAGCTACAAATGCCTGTGTGTCAGCATAGTGGCAAATTCAAAACATGACTAATGATATCAGGGTGAAAAACTGAAAATGTGAGCGTCAGTGTGTGAGAATGTGTCAGTCTATAGAGACTCCTGTCACTGTTCATGTGTGCTTCATCTGAAACTCCACATTTATAATCCTCTTAGTTGCTGGCATTATCTTCTTCAGCAGCTCAAAACTCTGACTGTGCTGAAGCTGGCGAGAGCGTCAAAGTAGCCGGAAGTCATTCATTTTCAATGGGAGCTGGCGGCAGTAAGCGGCGCGGCTTCGCTGGTGTGGGCGTCGAGGAGAGTTGAAATCAAGTCAACTTTATGGTAATGACTAATGAGCTATGATGCGGTTCGAAGCAATCAGAATGTAGAGGTCCACCACTTGAGAGGAGTCCAGAGAACACAGCCACAGTTGTTCCCAAGGGTTTTAGTATTGCGGTCGCCGGATTTCCAATTATTTACAATGCTTTCTTACAATGACACACATTAAAAAGTTACTGGTGAGTTACTGATGTGCATTAAATGGTATATATATATATTTTTATGGGAATTTTAGGGTAACTAATGACAAAACAGTACTGCTGCTATAGAATATTTCAGACATGAACATATTAATTATGTAGAGCAAAGACACACCACACGCAACAAGTGGTTCTTCCGTAGTTAAATGGATTTGATAAAAGGCGTGCAACATTTTCACACTAGAAAGCAGGTTTTTATGCGGGAATGCAAGTGATTTGCTGATATGCTGCAATGGCCCCTTTAAATGCAACATCAATTAAGCGAATTTTGACGCTCTCACTGCCTAAGCTGTGAAAGCAGACTGCGTTGTCGCCAGAGAGGCCAGATCGAACTTGTACGCTCTTGCTGCCTTTGGTGTGAACGCACCGTATTGGCTAGGGGGCTGTTTATGCTAATGAGGGAGAGATGATCACTAATGGGCGGGGCTTTCCCCCCTCTGATGACACGTACAAAGGGAGAATGTCAATCAAAGCGTTTCTGCAGACTGTTTTTATCAAGTGTGATTATAAATAATATAATTATTTCCTACCATTAGACATTGGTTATATTCACACAGTGTTTATGGGTCAGTATAAGTTTCCGTCGGTATGATAATGTTGGATAAAAATATCATAGTATTGTGATTATTGCTCTAATATATTCTCTTTTTAAATGTCTGGGTTTCCCCTTTAAACACAAAATATATTTTATTTTGAGAAACATTTCATGTATTTTGCAGCAGCAAACATGTCAGGCTGAATAATTCAAATGAATCATTGACTTCTGCTGTCTTCATTCGTAGGGCTGGATGATTTGGCCTAAAATCAAAATCTCGATTGATTGAACATTTTAACTCGATTACGATTAATGAACGATTATTTTATTTTATTTTGCCCTCATAGTTCACTGACAGGTTTTGTACAGTAAATATGCTCACATATTACAAGTTACAAGAGAGATTTCTGAATGAAGGGTGCGTAACTTGATTTTAAAATAATTGAAGGAAACACACACTATCTATATCTATGTTTATTTATCAATGCTGAACCACTGAAATTAAAACACACATTGCCTAAAACAAAGTCACTTTTTTTTTTATAAAACAGTGTAAATGAATAACTTGCACTTTTGGAAACAAAATAAACAATTTTCAATGTTTTTCATATTAAAAGTAGAAAATAAGCAGCAACGCTTCTAAATAAAATAACTAAATTATTTAACAAATATCTAAATAAAAACAAAATTTTGAACAGTGCATTTCTCGAATCTTTTGTAAACAAATGTTTTAATGTAAATAATTTAATTGCAATAAAAATATGCCATCTCAATGTAGTGCAAACGTGCGATGTGTAGTTACATTTCTTGAGAGGTGCACGGGTATGCGACTGTGCCGGACCATACCCATGTGCTTGACGCAGAATCAGCCTTAACAGAGCATAGTCACATGACTCCACACATGTTAGGGAAAGTAATTGCAAAAAATGATCTGAAAAAAATTTGATCGATTATAGGTCCTGAATGACGATTTCGATTACTCGCCCAGCCCTATTCATTAGTTTCAAAAACACTGATTTCTTTACAATTTAACATGACATCTTTGGAGATACTGTTGTCCTTAAATAAAAAAAAAATCACTTACACATACCTTAGGAACAGCCAGTAGTGCTTCTAGGGGGGGGGCCGGTGCCCCCATGTAAACAAGCTCTGGCCCCCCTAAATTTGGACGCGTATTTTTGTGTCAAAATGCCAAAGAGAAGCGAGATTAGTCATTCGTGGCAGACTGCGGAGATATGACTGAGGCCTCTCTTGTGGTTGTTGCTAGATTGGATATAGTTGCGACCGGAAGTTAACGAGAATTATTTATACTATTTATCAAATTTCCCATTTATTGTACTTTATTAACGTTTACCCCCACCCCAACCCTAAACCCAACCGTCACAGTACTGTAAAAATATTAATTATTGTTATACAGTGTTATAAAAAACGCTCCTATTGATATGTGTATCGCACTTCCGGCCTGCCGCATATCTGACCTAGACTCGCACGCACTCGATCTCTCTGCTTTCGCGCGCACTCGATCTCTCTGCTTTCGCGCGCACTCGATCTCTCTGCTTTCGCGCGCACTCGATCTCTCTGCTTTCGCGCGCACTCGATCTCTCTGCTTTCGCGCGCACTCGATCTCTCTGCTTTCGCGCGCACTCGATCTCTCTGCTTTCGCGCGCACTCGATCTCTGTGTTTTCGCGCGCACTCGGTCTCTCTGCATTCGCGCGCACTCGATCTCTCTGCTTTCGCGCGCACTCGATGTCTCTGCTTTCACGCGCACTCGATCTCTCTGCTTTCACGCGCACTCGATCTCTGCTTTCTCGCGCACTCGATCTCTCTGCTTTCTCGCGCACTCGATCTCTCTGCTTTCGCGCGCACTCGATCTCTCTGCTTTCGCGCGCACTCGATCTCTCTGCTTTCGCGCGCACTCGATCTCTCTGCTTTCGCGCGCACTCGATCTCTCTGCTTTCGCGCGCACTCGATCTCTCTGCTTTCGCGCGCACTCGATCTCTCTGCTTTCTCGCGCACTCGATCTCTCTGCTTTCGCGCGCACTCGATCTCTCTGCTTTCGCGCGCACTCGATCTCTGTGTTTTCGCGCGCACTCGATCTCTCTGCATTCGCGCGGACTCGATCTCTCTGCTTTCGCACGCACTCGATGTCTCTGCTTTCACGCGCACTCGATCTCTCTGCTTTCACGCGCACTCGATCTCTGCTTTCTCGCGCACTCGATCTCTCTGCTTTCTCGCGCACTCGATCTCTCTGCTTTCGCGCGCACTCGATCTCTCTGCTTTCGCGCGCACTCGATCTCTCTGCTTTCGCGCGCACTCGATCTCTCTGCTTTGGCACGCACTCGATCTCTCTGCTTTCGCGCGCACTCGATCTCTGAGCTTTGGCGCGCACTCGATCTCTCTGCTTTGGCGCGCACTCGATCTCTCTGCTTTCGCACGCACTCGATCTCTCCGCTTTCGCGCGCACTCGCTCTCTGTCAGTGACGGTGCTGCGAGCATCAGTTCCCCACATTTGTCCAAAGTTAACCCCCAAATTCATTAATTTATTCATTTTCTTGTCAGCTTAGTCCCTTTATTAATCTGGGGTCGCCACAGCGGAATGAACCGCCAACTTATCCAGCACATTTTTACGCAGCCCTTCCAGCCGCAACCCATCCCTGGGAAACATCCACAAACTCATTCACACTCATACACTACGGACAATTTAGCCTACCCAATTCACCTGTACCGCATATCTTTGGACTGTGGGGGAAACCGGAGCACCCGGAGGAAACCCACGCGAACGCAGGGAGAACATGCAAACTCCACACAGAAACGCCAACTGACCCAGCCGAGGTAACCCCCAAATTGACACAGGTAATAAAAGCATTCAACTTCAGTCACTATTCATCAAAATGCCCACTGTTGATTATATTAGACTTTTGTTTTCAATAGCGATTTAAAACTTTAAATATAGGAAGTCCTCGGCTATTATTAATAAGAAATTATGTGTACATAGTTTTACATTAAGAAATGCAGTCTTGAATTTACAGTCGGCAAGTGCCGGAGAACAGATGTAACACAATGATCAAATTTAGTTTCCAGTCACGCTCATGTAAAATGAATATTCAACTCGCTTAGTTGTGCCTTCATTCGTTTTTGATTTCAGTAGTGACTTCAAGCACTAGTCTTCAATACATGATTATTTACAACATGTTTTTAAACATAATAGTTTAATTTCTAATAGCTACTTTTTTGTCTTCCCCATGGTGACAGTCAGTGCAGAATATATTACAGTTATTTTGCAGGATAGTTGTATTCAGACAAAGTCCCTTTTAGTATTCTATAGTCTTTGATTCAGATTAAAGTGTAATTTAAAGACTTATGTTAAGAAAGTTGGAATAATTAGTCAAGTTATTGTATGACTGGTTTGTTGTGTAGACAATCAAAAAATATACAGTAAATATTTCTTAAGGAGGCTAATAGACCTTTTTCACAGCGGAATAGAACACCGGAAGAGCCCTTCGCAGCAGCGTACCGCTATTTCCGGCTTCGCCAGCGGTCGCTGAAACAGGACACCCTCAGGACAGTGGATGACATTCTCGCTGTCATCTTTGCCATAATTTGGACAAGAAGACGTTGTTCGGTGATTGTGTAAAAGTGACGTAAATAAAACAGCATTTAAAAGATGATACCGATTTGCAGAATTTGTGCAGAAAGTCTGTCTTAGACAAAGCGTTTGCCACTGTAGGTTACAGTAAGGTGCGCAGTTAACAACATACGATCTGATCATTCAAGCCATTCGTAAGCAAGATTAACTAGGCTATTTAACATCCAGCAGGATTAGTTTTGTGTTAGTAGTCCCGTCCGTAAACTGTGCTCCTTCCTTTAATGCAGGTGAGTTGCGATCGGTCAATATGAAAGAACGAGGAGCCACATAAATTACAGGTTGCTTAATGCTCGTAAGGTTTTCTCAAGTCTGCAAACATACTTTAGCTCCTACTCGCGGAAAAATAAAGGTATTCATTGTATTGTTTTACATTATTTATTTAAAGAACAGCAAATAACATTTTACAATACAAAAAAAAAAATACACATGCCAGGGGTAATTATAAATAAAATACAAATATACAAAATGTACATCTGTAATAATTAAATAAATGCATTATAGAGTTCACAAATTATAAAGTGGGTCGAGCTTTCTTGTTAAGGGGGTCTCTGATACTGGTACAAGCATATTTCAGTCATCAATATCTTAACATTTGGTTTCTGTTTATTAAATTTACATTTATGAATGTACAGTTTTGTTAACAACATAAGCAAATTAAATAAATAAAACTATTTCCCTCTTGATTAGGATAGACAGTAAAGCCAAAAAGTAAATTTTCCCATAATGATGACAGGTTTTGAACACTGAAAGTTATTAATAAATTTTTGCACTTCACCACATAAGTTGACTATACATAAAGCCAAAATAAGTGTAAAACAGCCTTCTCATATTCATTACAAAAACAATTCACAACAATCCTGCTTTTACAATTCTGTAAATAATGTTTTGCTGGATAAAATCTGTGGAGAAGTTTATAGAACATTAATTTGATTTCTAACATGATATTTTTGTAGTAACAGACACTCTTTCTTTCAGCACCGTTTAATAAAGACATCCAATAAAATAGCATATAAGGTACAGTAATGATTTCTCTTTGGAAAAAAGTACAAATAGCTTTATTACTCTTGGTATTTATTGTAAAACAAAATTGGCCAACATTAGATTTAGTAATATCAAAAGACGATCTATCAGAAGGATAGTCTAATACCTCTAAATAACATATGAGTCTCTGAAGGAATTGATTAAGACCATAATAGATTAATGACCATGATAGGAGCACTTGTTTGTGGAAGGCAGATCATTTAACTGGAATTTTGTCTATATTATAATTACCCATCAAAATAAAACCAAGACCAGCAGCATTTGATAAAACCTGACGATCTCCGCTTTGAAGTGCATACGGCACATAAACGTACTCCGGCATATAACTTGAAACGACGTTCATCCGGTCTAATTAATTTCACCCAAGATGTTCTCTGTCCTTCGTCTTTCGGGAAATCGTGGAAATTGAGGTAAGCGTGTCGTTTTTTTGAGTTGGATCAGCCGGGAACGCTGCAATAACAGCGATGAGACGACTCTGCCATTCATTCTTACTCCGTTGCATTGGAACCGGATGTTGTGGTACGCTGTTTCGCTTACCGGAACCAGGAAGTGTGAAAAAGGCCTATAATACTGACCTTAAAATAGTTAAAATAAAAAATAAAAACTGAATATATTTAAGAAATAAACCGTAAGAAATAAGACTTATTATGACTCCAGAAGAATTATCTTAGTTTTATAGGAAATACTGTGAAAATCTCCTTGGTTTGATTTAGATCACTTGGGAAACATTAATTTAAATTAATGGGAGAGCAAAAAAAGTTTACTTAAACTGCATCTGTTAAAGTTTACAGGTGCAAAAATGTGCCTTGATGTACTTGAACGTTAGAAATGTGTTATCCTACAATACAAAGTTACTTGTCAAATAAATGAACATGGAAGTCATTTAATTAGCTTGTTTATGAAGACTGCAGAGTGATACATGAAAAAAAAAAAAAAGTAAAAGGGCCCCTAAAAGTAAAAGTCTAGACCAGTCACTGGGTATAACAGAAAATTTTGGTGGTTTTAAAACCTTGACTTTTCCAAACCACAGTAAACCTTGAAACTGGTCATTGTCTGAATTAGTTAAACCCACAGTGGAAAGCAGCTAAAAGGATGACAACTTTCTTCCTCTTTTAGGCCTCTAATAGCTGCTGTGCGTGTGAATCAGTGACGTGAGGTTTGTGGCTGGTGAGTCACTGAATCTTTCAGAGTCAGATTTACAAACATATTCACCTGATATATTTGCCATCCACTGATTGTTTATATTTTTCATATTTTTGACTAACTGCATCTCTGTTTAATGTTTATCGCCTTTTATCTTTGCTCATTTTTAATTTTGTGTTGTCACTTGTCACTTTATGTACACTGGAAGCTTCTGTTGCCATAACACATTCCTTGTGTGTGTGAAGCACACTTGGCAATAAAACTGATTCTGATTGTGTTTGTGTTTCATATCAGAATTCTTTATATACACATAGCAGGTACATATTGGGCCAAGGAAGAATATAAAATGTATAGCAGTTCAGCATGCCTCCCAAAAAACAGCAAGGTGGACGCTATAGACAGCCTATAACAAGCGATACACGAGCACACCGCGGATGCGCTCTCTCTCCCAAACAAACACAGAATTCGCACACTGCTCTTACCTTTACTTGTAAACGACGTCCATACGCCTCTCCTTTTGGACAAAAATCTCCGTAACTTAATTACACGTGCAGTCTGTCCGAGCAAAACAAAATAATGAATTCCAAGTAAAGAGCATAGAATCACCAAGAGGCGACACTCTGTTGCTATTTGGGAAACAGCTGCTAGATGCTGCTACTGTCACGTGGCGGCCATTTTGGAATGAAATTTCCAATAGAACAGCACGGATAACTAACATTAGACAGAATTAATGTAAATGTTGCGTTAAATATGAGCAGTGGTGTAACGTAATAAATTACAAACAAACACTCAAACTACTGTGAGTAGCTTTTCTCAGAAACTGTAGCAAGTAGTTTTAAATTTGTGTACATTTTCAGTGCTGTATCGGTACTCCACTACTTTCCTTCAACCTGCAGTCACTACTTTATTATTTCTTGGGGATTAGAAAAATCAGTCCTGTGATTCCTGTCCAATCAAATCACACACAGAAGGTAAACCGCATCATAACTACCGCAAGACATGGGCGATTTATAATAGCAGCAAACTGGAAACATTAAAAGAGTAAGAAGAAGTCTAAAATCTTTACATGCATTCACCCAGAGACTGTTTAGATGCATGTCACTGATGAGAAGATGACAGATGTTCACTGTATGAAGACCGAAATAGCCTTAAACACCCAACAAGCACAAGACGTCAACATGACACCAGATTGATGTTGTACCTCAACGCCATGGGGAAGTAGCATTTTGTTTGGAAATTAAAATCAGGCGTCAAAACCCAACATCAGGCCAATGTCAAACGTCAGGGCACGTGCACAGATAGGGCTCAACCTGTGCAGTGCACATGCCCTTTTTTCTCTTGGATAAAATGTCCCCCCTCAGTTCGCATTCCACCTCGCCACGCTCCTCAGTTCATGACTGCCAACCCTCCCACCCTTCAGTTATTTCAGCACATGCCCCTTAAAAAGTCTCCGCATGGTCCTGCAAACGTCCTACTTAAAATCAACCAAATATCAACGTCTAATGATGTTACAGCTTGACGTTGTGTGGACGTTACTACTATGACGTCTATCAGATGTTGGATTTTGGTTGCCATACCTGACGAATAAATGTCAGTATTTGACGTCAATATGACGTTGGTTTAAGATGTTGGCTCGACGTTGGATTTTGGTCACTTTCTAACACAACCTAAAATCAACCAAATATCAACGTAATTTCACGTCGTTGATGTCAAAATAATATTGTCCCTAGATGCTGGCTAGACTTGAATTTTGGTCACCTGACATCACAACCTAAATTTAACCTAAATCCTAATGTCTCATCATGTTGTGTGCCTGCTGGGCAATAACTAAATGACCTACAGAATGTTACGTTTACACACACATGCACAAATGACATGTAAATGCATAAGCCTTTTACAGTGTAATACTCACTACTCACACTTTTTAAATGTCTACTTTTTACTCATACTTTGAGTAATGTTTACAACAGATACTTTTCCCCTCTTTGCACTACATTTTTAGGCAAGCAATGGTACTTTTACTTGAGTATGATTTTTCTGTTCTCTTTCCACCACTGAATATGATTTAAAATACTATATATTCATACACCCCCATTAAAAAAGCAACAATTTAAACAATATCTCAATAAACCAGTTTTAAACGAAATAAAGTTTTTCGGGGTTTCTTTGCTTACAAAAAACGAAAAAATGAGATTTTGGCTGGATTTTCGTTTTTTGGTTTAGAGTAGGAAAACGGATAAAAGACTTTAAAATTCATTATACACATGTAGGCAGTGCTGAAACACCAACTTTCCTCTGATTGGTCAACCAAATCTGAGCTTGTGATGTCGCTCTCAAAATAAAAGCCCTGCACCCAGGCTTTTAATTATTATCATTTAATTATATACATAAACTGTTCACATATTCTATCATTTGAACCACAGTTAGCAGGCTTATATTCATTGCGTATGTATAAAAATAAATAAAAACTTAAATTAGTAGTATTATTAGACATTTTCTATTAAAATAAATTCATAGTTCGTAGCCAAACGTCTTGCTGCCGTGCACCTGACGCTGAGCAAAGATAGCCATTTCTGAGCAGCACCTGGTCGGCATGATTGTTTCCGAGCAAGGCCTTTATGATTATTATTATTAATATTATTATTATTATTATCATTATTATTATTATTATTATTATTATTATTATTATTAACTAGTGTTTTTTTTATTGTTTAGTGTTTTAATAGTAAGAACACATTGGGCCCTGGGGCTAGGGTATAACAAAGGGTATCATTTGCTTTTATTTTATTTCTTCCTATTTTAATTATATATATGCTAATAGCCTATTGTAATTATTTATTTGATAATTAATACTATTTTACTGCAACACCAAAGTAGGCCTGTCTTATTATTTTTTGTTATTTGTTGTTTCTGTTATTATTATTGTAGGCTACATGACAGGCTATGCGAAATATTTTAAATAAGTGTTTAAATAAAATACAATAGGATCCGTGGCTGTGCAATGAATAGTGTAAAGAATGAGCAACATTTACTCATAACTTATACTCATTTGAGAGCTGAACCTAAAAAAGTTTAGGTGCAGTAAGCCTGTACAATAAGGTGAGCCGCAATGCCTATTTCTAGCGCATTCTCTCACTCAAGAGGTTAAGGAGCTGGCTGTCTTGTGCAGTCACAACAACCTGGAGCTGAACACACTCAAAACAGTGGAGGTGATAGTGGACTTCAGGAGAAACCCCCCTGCTCTCCCCCCACTGAGCATCATGGACAGCATTGTGGCAGCAGTGGAGTCATTCAGGTTCCTGGGCACCACCATCTCTCAGGACCTGAAGTGGGACACTCACATTGACTCCATTGTCAAAAAAGCTCAACAGAGGCTGTACTTCCTTCGTCAGCTGAGGAAGTTCAACCTCCCAAGGAGCTGCTGAAACAGTTCTACACCTCCATCATTGAATCAGCCATCTGCACATCTTTAACTGTTGTAGCTCAGCTACCAAATCTGACCTCCGAAGACTACGTCGAATAGTTCGGACTGCTGAGCGAATCATTGGTACAACTCTCCCTACTCTCCAAGAACTGTACTTATCCAGAGCGAGCAGAAGGGCTGCCAAAATCACTCTGGACTCCTCACACCCAGCACACTGCCTATTTGAAATGTTACCTTCTGGTCGACGCTACAGAGCACTGCACACCAGAACAGCCTGACACAGAAACAGTTTCTTCCCTCAGGCAATCCATCTTATGAACACTTGATGATGATGATGATGATGATGATGATAATGATAATGGTGAAACAAACATCACTACCTGCTATACACTTCTTATACACATACACGTATTCATTTAACAACTTTACATGCCAATTTGCACATAACAGCTGCACATATAATGTTGTATATAGTAATATAGCTGTACATACACTTGTCAATTTGTATATTTGGATTACTTACTTCTATTTAAAATATATTTATATGTTTTTTGTCCTGTCTCTGTAATTCTGTTGCACTGTAGAAGCTCTGTCACCAAAACAAATTCCTTGTACTGTATGTGGGAACATACCTGTCAATAAAGCTCTTTCTGATTCTGATGACAGCATATAATCATGCATTTTTGATTGTTGATGGTTTGCCTGTTTGGAGGAGCTCTAATTTATCATTTTTACTGTTGATCATCAGTTGGCAGCATTAACCCTTTAGATTTGTGCAAAAAAAAAAAAAAAGCTTAGTTTCTGGATTTTATTTGGAGTATAACAGCAAATTAGTGTATGTGTGTCTGTGAGAGTGACCTTTACCTTAATGTGTCTGAGAAAATCAAAATATGCATACATGTAGTAAATAAATACAAAGATTGGGTATTTATGCGCCATGAAATGTGGTTATAATGGAAGTCAAATGGGCAAAAACAGCCACCAACAGAAAATTAGGGAGAAAAAAATGAAAATCTAACAATACATCAATGTGGTTACTAATCGTTCACATGCCCAAGACTGATAAAAGGTAAAAAAAAAATCCAGTCAATAATTTTATATATAATTTGTCAATAATTTGTAATTTATATTAAAAATACGTAATTTTGTGGTTTTTTTCCCACTAAATCAGTGACTTCATATGTGATTTTGGCAATCAAAGAGTTAAAATTCTGTAATTTTCTAAACATTTTAGTAGTTTTGATCAGGACTGAGGTGGATTAACAGAAAAAAAAATTGAAAAAAATATTTTTCTGATGCATCTTTACAGCAGTTTTATTCAGTGGATGTTTTCATCCCGAACATAACAAAAGGGTAGTAAATTTAAACGGTGCACAAGGGTTAAATAACCAGGGCAGACCAAATTTCTGATATTTAAAGTTTTAAAGTAAATAGAGTTTGTTTCATAATTCACATTATTACAACAACATTACTGTCAAAATAAAAGTTGAGTCATGTTGGACTGTATATAAAGAGTATATAAACATTAATATGCAGTTATACAGTACAGTCCTTCAAAAAAAGATGACGTATTAAGTGTTTGTGTTTGTATTAATCCAAAACATTAACAAAAATTGTTCAATTTGGGAAAGTAATGACAAAGAAATTCTTCAAAGTATGAACATTTGAAAATAAGTTTGTAGTCTTTCCTAAAAAAACCCATCCCTAAATCATTTAAATGATGGCACATACTGTCTATAATAAGGTAAGATAATGCATTAGTAGTCCAGGCAAAATATATTTGCATTTCCCTTCAATTTAATACTTGACCAATTGAAAAAGTTGAGATGTGTATTGGAAGTAAACATTGTATATCCTGCAATCATACAGTATTGTCATTCCAAAATATAGGCCTGTGTGTATAATACATGTTCAGCGAAGTGCATTTGTGTATAAGTGTTTGTATTAACCCAAAACAGTAACACAAATCTTAACATTTGTGACTGATTGAAAGTAATGACAAATAAAAACCTCCAAAAATTGACATTTGACAATGCATTTTTACAAAAAGGAAAAAAAAAAAGATTGTGCATTAGTGTAAATAAATGTGTTCTTCACTTTAATATTTGATTAACATCCGTCCTTGTTATTGTAACAAACGCTTGCATGCTACACCCCCAATTAAATCGATGTTGTAGTTCTGTGATATTAATTAAAATATATATTTAATGATATATGTAATGCACAGCTGTATGTATGAACAATAATCGATCTTGCAACAAAAAAAAGCAAGGAAATATAGATAAAAACAGCAGTGTCCAGAGGACCATTGAACACCATTACACAGACATATGTGTGACGTGTGCTTCAAACCGCCCAAAACAACCTACGAACAAAAGCCTCCAAAAGTCCCTCAGTGATGTTTCTTCCATTAAACACACTGTCAAACTGTTAGTTCAAAACCAGAACAACAAACTTCACCGTTTTCCACTAATAAACCTCAAAATGACAAGAAATAAAGACGCAACCTCGCCCATAGTCTTGTGTGTGTAGTAGATTTGATGTTATTATGCAAAACTAACAGTTCAACTGTAACATGTTTGGGTATTTAAATAAAGTTCAGGATCTCTACTTTACATCTACGTAGTTTTTACTCCGCTAAACTGTTTAATAATTTCAGATTTACTTCAAATGTTGAAGAAGAAAACACACGCACCAGAAACTCGTAGTGGCGCGCCGCTGAATGGAGCGGGTTGAGTCTTCACGGTTCTCATGTTGTAGTTAAATGAGCAGCGCAGTGAAGCAGATGTGATTATTGTTACAGGTATTGATTACAGGTACGTTAATAAGACAAGAATCATGGCAGAAACTGCAACTAAAGCGGCTAAGAAGAGACCAGCAGCCAAACCCAAGAAGAGAACCGGGCCGAGCGTCAGTGAGCTGATCATCAAGGCCGTGTCCGCGTCTAAGGAGCGGAGCGGAGTGTCTCTCCCCGCCCTGAAGAAAGCGCTCTCCGCCGGTGGATACGATGTGGAGAAGAACAACTCCCGGGTCAAAATCGCCATCAAGGCTCTGGTGCTGAAAGGCGATCTGAAGCAGACCAAGGGAACCGGCGCCTCCGGCTCGTTCAAACTCAACAAGACACACGCAGAAACTAAGGCGAAACCCGCAAAGAAAGCCGCTACTAAAGCCAAGAAACCCGCAGCTAAAAAGCCCGCAGCCAAGAAACCCGCCGCCGCAAAGAAGCCTAAAACCGCAAAGAAGCCCGCAGCTAAGAAATCCCCGAAGAAACCCGCTAAAAAGGCAACAAAGAGCCCAAAGAAAGCCAAGAAACCGGCGACTCCTAAGAAAGCAGCGAAGAGCCCTAAAAAGGCGAAGGCCGCCAAACCTAAAACGGCGAAGCCTAAAGCAGCCAAGCCTAAAAAGACCGCAGCGAAGAAGAAATAAACTGGTTTTTAAATGTCAAAACGGCTCTTTTAAGAGCCACCAACTGGTTCAAACTTAAGAGCTTTATTTCGGTAGAATCGAAGAGAAAAATTGTGTTGATAGTAGTAAAAACTGAATATTCGATCATTATTTAATCACACTTAATATCCACAAACACTCGAGCCTGCTTGAGATTTTACTGTTGAATTAAATGATAATATTTTGAATAATGCTGGAAACTTATAACCATTGACTTCCTGTTTTGCTTATATAGAAGTCAATGGTTACTGTTTTTTTAGTATATTTTTGTGTTTAACAGAAGAAACTCGTAAAGTTTGGAAACACTTGAGTGTAAGTTAACAGTACATTTTCATTTTTGGGGGTGAACTATCCCCTTAAGCAAATACGTTGAGCATTAAACAGATGAGAATGTAATGTTAGACATTAAGTCAATTATATATGCTGATATTTATGTGATAAACACTGTAAAATGCTGAACTTAAAAAAATTAAGTTGTCCCCAAAAAAACTCCAGAATTGTGTTTCAGCTCATTTTATAATTAATTTTGAACAACAGCAGAAGTGATTTTTTAAGTCATCCATTCATTTTCTTTCAGCCTAGTCCCTTTATTCATCGGGGGCCACCACAGTGGAATGAACCACCAACTTATCTAGCATATGTTTTATGCAGCAGATGCCCATTCAGTTGCAACTCAGTTTTGGGAAACACCCATAAACACTCATACACCACAGCCAATTTAGTTTATTCAATTCACCTATACCCGCATGTGTTTGGACTGTGGGAAACCGGAGCACCCAGAGGGAGGAAACCCGCGCTAACACGGGGAGAACATGCAAACTCCACACCGAAATGCCAACGGGACTCGAACCAGCGACCTTCTTTCTGTGAGACGAGAGTGCTAACCACTGAGCCACCATGTCGCAATTTTTCGAGTATAGACTGGTCATTATTTATTTTTGACACAGTTACATCAACTTTTGGCTCAAGAAACGAGTCATTTCATCATTATTTGTGTTATTCTCAAGAAAACATTTATAGTGTAAGTACTATATTACGTTCTTAAAGGGACAGTTACCCCAAAATGGAAATGTATTAATCATTGACTCAACATCGAGTGGTTTCAAACCTTTATCTTCTTTTTTTTTGTTGAAAACTAAAGATATTTTGAAGAATGTTAGAAACATTGTAACCATTGATTTCCACGGTAGAAACTGTAACCGTTGATTTCCATAGTAGAAACTGTAACCATTGATTACCATAGTAAAAAAAACTAAACAAATTCTTTGGAAACTAATGGTTACCTTCTTCCAACATGTTATAATAATATTTTTGTGCGTGTTAAACAGAAAAACATAAGTGAGTTAAATGATGACAGAATTGTAACTTTTGGGTGAACTGTCCCTTTAAGGGCTAGGAGTTGAAAAGAGGGGGTGTGGCTTAGAGTTCGAAGGGAAGTTCGCTGATTGGTTTGTAACATATTTAGCCTCCAGCCAATAGGACACTCGCACGTTTTCTCTTAAAAGGCGCACCACTGAGGTCTAGTGTTGTCGTTACTTTAGGTAGCAGGAACTCAATATCTCGACTACAATGAGCGGAAGAGGCAAAACCGGAGGAAAAGCCCGCGCTAAGGCCAAGACTCGCTCCTCCAGGGCGGGCCTGCAGTTCCCTGTCGGCCGTGTTCACAGACTTCTCCGCAAGGGTAACTACGCTCAGCGGGTCGGTGCTGGAGCTCCAGTGTATCTGGCCGCTGTACTCGAGTATCTGACCGCTGAGATCCTGGAGTTGGCTGGAAACGCCGCTCGGGACAACAAGAAGACCCGTATCATCCCTCGTCACCTTCAGCTAGCGGTGCGCAATGATGAGGAGCTGAACAAGCTTCTGGGCGGAGTGACCATCGCTCAGGGCGGTGTGCTGCCCAACATCCAGGCTGTGCTGCTGCCCAAGAAGACTGAGAAGGCCGCCAAGAAGTAAACCGGGTTAAGAATTTTAAAACCAAAGGCTCTTTTAAGAGCCACCCATTTCCTCCTTGAAGGGTGATTTTTAAATTCGGTTGTGCTGGTATATTGGCATCTCCCATTTAATTTTAATACGAATTAATTTTATAAAGTTTCATATCACACCTGCAAGGATAGCTATATCTCCATAATATTAAATCCTAAAAACTGTTATTGAACTCAAAACAGACAAGACCATGAGAATGGTCAGGCACTAAAACAAGCGTTCTAATCTGAGAAGATCAGCTAGGAAACCAGTTGTTCAGGGGTTCTTGCTCATGCATCCTGAGCCCCCCTCTTTGCCCTGGACTTTACCTTCCCCACCAGAGCAGTTCCACCCAGAATGTTTAAGTTTTTAATATGGTGTATATTGTGGCTCTATATTCATGTTTGGTGTCATTTTAAATGTCTGTGTGATTGGTAAAGTGGTCTTAATTTCACTGTAATCTCTCTCTTATATCAGTTAATTTCGGTTTTGACTTTGATAAGATCTTTGCCAGATGCTCCACTCCAGGGAAAATGGTCTTCACATCAACTCCTGACCAGGCAATGGTCTTGGTGAAGATTTAATTGTCTTGAATTTATGGTGATTTGAGTATTTAGGTGAAATGCGCAGAAGTGTCTGTGAGATTCTGTTGCCAGAATACCCCATTGCAGTGTATAAGTCTCTGAGCTCTGCATCAGGACTATGCTGCACTGTAATTCTACATGGTCAGGTATTAATCTCTAACTGAAATGAACTGGAATCAATCTTGTGGTAATTGATGTTGTACAATCTTGATTGGCTTATTCTGTTTAATTATGTGAATTGGAATGGAAAATTTTTGCCTGACAAATAAATTCTTGTTTAACTCTAATATCTCCTGAAATCATTTAAATCTAGTAGATTGTTTAGGTTGATGTTTCCGCAGCCTACGACCAGGATTAGTCATACATTCAGGCTCAATGGATGGAGCATAGGCACAGCATTAGAGACCTGGTGATTGCTGACTATCACTGACTTAGTGTGATATAATCTAGGGGCTAAATCAAACTTTCTTTAAGTATGAGCAAGCATGGGGCGGCCTAATATTATTTAAAGGAAATTAGCTTAGTTATATTCTTTACCTAAGAACCAGAACTGGTGAGGATGTGTCCGTGTGCAGATGTAACTGGCCAGCATACTGACTCTAAGCGATGAACCATTGACTGAAAATAAGGATTTATTAGGTTACTCAATCTAAATTAGACCTAATCACAACCTACAAGGCAATCAGGTTGAATTAGATTAATCTAAATTTAAATTATTATGAATTGGAGTCAGATTAAAATTCGAAGTTGGAAACAAATTGATATTAGAAATATTAAATAAAAATATTACTTTTCACATGTGCTAAAAAGGCTTAGACGCATTTAACCTTCACCCATGCTGTTAGTTCCGTCATAGGACTAATAGATGGACCCTTACACACCTATTAATAAACACGTTTTTTATTATTTTGTATAAGTTTAAATCTCAGTCCCTTGAGTTTGCTGTATATTTACAACAGCCACAGGTTGACCAAACTGCTTTAGTTTGAATGAGTTTAAAACAGATCGCAAAATTAAATGTTTAAAAGAAGCTGCTAAAGTTTGAAGTAATAACGTACTTTAAAGTAGCCAGATAGATCTGAATAAAAGCCCAACAGTATATACACTCTTCATGAAATGGATTAATGTAAAACTTACATAATATAGAGCAAATATTTAGAGCGTTTTTTTGTTTTATTTTTAATATAATTTCCCCTATTATTCATACAAAGAGGCGAAAATAGAGCAGGTTTAGGCGGGAACTTGTCTTCAAACGTATTCCCTGTTTCAAAAAGCGACAGCGTACAGCCATTGGTCAACTGTCGTAAAGCGAAAGCAAACAATGACCAATCAAATCATTTGATTCCCGCCGTCCAATGAGCGCGTGGCAGCCCTGCTTTAAATACGAGACAACGTTTACAGTGCAACCACTTGTTCATAGAACTAAGCGAGTTTTATCACGTAGCAATGGCAAGAACCAAGCAGACCGCCCGTAAATCCACCGGGGGAAAAGCTCCCAGGAAGCAGCTCGCTACCAAAGCTGCCCGTAAAAGCGCACCGGCTACTGGTGGTGTCAAGAAGCCTCACCGTTACAGGCCCGGTACCGTGGCTCTGAGAGAGATCCGTCGTTATCAGAAGTCAACTGAACTGCTGATCCGCAAACTGCCCTTCCAGCGCCTGGTGAGAGAAATCGCTCAAGACTTCAAGACTGATCTGCGTTTCCAGAGCTCCGCCGTCATGGCCCTGCAGGAGGCCAGCGAGGCTTATCTGGTGGGTCTGTTTGAGGACACAAACCTGTGCGCCATCCACGCCAAGAGAGTCACCATCATGCCCAAAGACATCCAGCTGGCCCGCCGCATCCGCGGAGAGCGCGCTTAAACCCATTGTTGACTCATTTAAACCCAAAGGCTCTTTTAAGAGCCACCCATCTGTATCTTTAAAAGGCAAATTCATTTGTGTTTCTTCTGAACCATTTCATATAGTCTGTTAAAAATTGGTGTTATAAATTAAAGTTCGAAAATAAGTTAATTCCTGTTTCAACTGATCTATTACAGCTTCATGAATAGTGAACAAACTATTAAAATACCGTTTCAGATACATCTAGTGAGAAATGTAAAGTGTAGAGACTGGCGTTTGAAACTATTGTTTATTTATAAATAGACTTTGCACTTAATTTCTCTATCCAATGACAACGCTTTATCTATAATCCATACACATGCACGCTTTCAATATACTAGGATGTAAGTTTGTTAATGAGAATTATCACAAAAAGCGTGAAAATAAACCAAAAAAAAAAAAAAAACATTTCGGTAGGAAGTGGGCGGAGTCAAGCTTTTAAACCTCTGATCCGCTCCTTTCCTTTACATGGCATTGGTAGTTTGATCCGACCAATCAAGTCATTCCAGGGGGAAGGCCGGTGGATAAACCAATCACAGGCCGCGGTTTCTTGTATTTGAAATTAGCATACGTGCTGTATAAAAGCCAATGCTTTCTGTTAGAAGATTATTGCTTGAACGTTTAGATCAGACAACATGCCTGAACCAGCGAAGTCCGCGCCCAAGAAGGGCTCTAAGAAGGCGGTGACTAAGACCGCCGGTAAAGGAGGAAAGAAGCGCAAGAGGACCAGGAAGGAGAGCTACGCTATCTACGTGTACAAAGTGCTGAAGCAGGTTCATCCTGACACTGGAATCTCCTCAAAGGCGATGGGAATCATGAACTCGTTCGTCAACGACATCTTCGAGCGCATCGCCGGTGAGGCGTCTCGTCTCGCTCACTACAACAAGCGCTCCACCATCACATCGAGAGAGATCCAGACCGCCGTGCGTCTGTTGCTGCCCGGGGAGCTGGCCAAACACGCTGTGTCTGAGGGCACAAAGGCCGTCACCAAGTACACCAGCTCCAAGTAAAGCGCGGAGTCAACTAATACCCAAAGGCTCTTTTAAGAGCCACCCATGTTTTCACATGGAGAGCTTTCTGTCTGTTCATTGTTGGCTTGAATTGGCACTGTTCAAGATCCTTAATTTCAGTTTACATTGCAGTCTATCTTCTATACACAGTTTAAGTTTCCATTTTAAATTGGCATCGCTGAACCTCATACTTTGTTTAATTAAACAGCAGGATACCTAGCGTAATTCAGACTTTTGTTTATAGGTTTGAAGTTTTTGTTTAAATATCCACATGGTTACATTAAACCATAAGTTCTACCTCGTTTAAAGTAACTTCAAGTAACAAGGCAAGGTGGAATTAAGTGAGCAGTAATATCCTTTGGGTATTAATAGTTTGATCAGTTTTACACACCCTGTGCAAGAAGTGCTTTTTAATATGTTTTATTTGAAGGAATTTATGGCCTGTTCGACGTGCACATTTAATGTTAAAAAACTGCATGTATGATACAAATCAGATGAAAGTAATTATTATGCATGTCTTAAAGCGGTAGTTAACCCCAAAATGTTATTCTCATCGTTTACTTGTTTCAAGCCTTTGAGTTTTTTTTTTTTGTATATATATTTGAAGAATGCTGGAGGGCTGTAACCATTTACCTCCATAGTATTAGTTTTTCCTACAATATGAAGTCAATGGTTACAGGTTTTCAGCATTCCTCAAAATCTCTTCTTTTGTGTTCAACAGAGTAAAGAAACTCAAAGATTTGGAACCACTTTAGAGTGAGAAAGTAGAGAGTATATCTTTACTGGCTGACAAACCAACTAAAGGCGCAAAAACAGGCAGTTTCAGATAAGAGATGGAGAACAGGAGAGAGACAAAAGCTCAATAGTTTCTTAATGCTTAAGGTGCATTTCCATCAGCTATATTGTGTTGGAGTGTGAAACCTCGAGCAAAAGGACAACTCCTTACAGATTATTAATAAAAGGAAAAATATACATCCTGTTAATTAAACCTTTCTTCTTCAATTTTAAAAGAAAATCCCACACTGTTTCTCTCCATTCTGAAATGCATCTTTGACTGAGATGACATTAATTTCCAGATCTCTTATTTGGTTTTCCAACAAGCTGATTTCTCTCCCTTATGTGCTTCACAATGTATTAAAATATGCTCAATGGATTCTGTTCTTCCACAATAACTGCAGCAATCTGGTTCACATTTCCTTATAACGTACAAGGAACAATTAAGATTGGAGTATACAGGGCCTATAGTTATATCAGTAATAATGTTGAATAAATGTCTTCCTTTTGACTCTTTATTCCACTCCTCTTGCCATAGGCTTATAACTGCAGCTTTAATAATATTATTGCCTTTTTCAGTTTTTTACATAATGAGATAGCCTATCCATTTCAACCTCAATGCTGTTTTGGCCAACTTATCCACCTCCTCATTTCCTTCTTTACTACATGGGCAGGCATCCATAAAATAATCTACACTTACTCCCGTATTATTGATTCTATAAATATTCTGCATATTTTCATACAGAATATCAACTATATACTTTAAACGTAGGTATTACAAAACATTGCCAGAAACTTGCAAAGGGGGCGGGTCTTGCGATTTAGAGGGAAGTGCGGTGATTGGTTTTCAACTGAGGCAAAATCTGACCAATAGGCGAGAAGTAGGTTAGCTTTATAAGCTGATCGTCGCGCCTCATCGTCACAGACACGTTTGGTATTCGTCGAGAAGCAGCAGCTAATCATCATGAGCGGAAGAGGCAAAACCGGAGGAAAAGTCCGCGCTAAGGCTAAGACTCGCTCCTCCAGAGCAGGGCTTCAATTCCCCGTTGGTCGCGTTCACAGACTTCTCCGTAAAGGTAACTATGCTCAGCGCGTCGGTGCTGGAGCTCCAGTGTATCTGGCCGCTGTGCTCGAGTATCTGACCGCTGAGATCCTGGAGTTGGCTGGAAACGCCGCTCGGGACAACAAGAAGACACGCATCATCCCCAGACACCTTCAGCTGGCGGTGCGCAATGATGAGGAGCTGAACAAACTTCTGGGCGGAGTGACCATCACTCAGGGCGGTGTGTTGCCAAACATCCAGGCTGTGTTGTTGCCCAAGAAGACCGAGAAGGCCGCCAAAGGCAAATAAACTACAATCCGGTTTTACACTTACCCAAAGGTTCTTTTAAGAACCACCCACTTACTCATTATAAGGCAATTTAATTAACACCGATAATTTAAGTAAAAATTTGAATCAATCACAGCGCGTGATGCATAATTAAGCACCGTGAGTAAAATAAGCGGGTGTCCACCGGGTCCTCATGTAAAACGTTTAAAATCCACCAATGTCTCTTTAAAAGATGTTCCTTTTCGAATTTCTTTGCTGAACGTAACTTCAATCTGTAGTTTAGTTTAAACCCATAGTTACAGCTTTAGAAGTGAACATACTTAACACCAAATTGCTACTGAAAGGAAAAATATATTCACCAAAAAATGAAAATCTAAAGAAGTGACTGGGTTTCAAAGACCTTGAAACAATATTTTGCAATTAAAGTAGTTCAAATTATTTGAACCTTAATGTCTCAAATTTCAAAAACTTTTTTTTTTCCTTAAAGTATTAAAATCACCGACATTTTGTCTTGTGTATCTTAATTTCAACCTGGTCTCCTATGTGGATATAAAGGTATACCCAATCGGGCCAACATCCAACCACTAACAATCTATCT
>LR812525.1:7691385-7778885 GCA_903798195.1 Danio kyathit | reverse complement strand
ACTGGTGTGCAACCTGGAGACAAAAAATGACACTGACGTATTTTAGACATCTCACTGCAAGTTATTTATTGTTGAGAGCTCAAACATGCAATTTAACCTTGACTAGCCATAAACCTTGTTTGTGAAACCGGGGGTTTAAGTCTAATATCCTCTCCCTGTGTAATATGATAGAGAGACATAGTAATAGTCACTGACCATGTCAATCCAAGTCTCAGAATAATGTGATAGTTCACTTGTCTGTTTCCCTCGCTTTCCAGCAGACTATTGATTATCATCTATAATGTTCCGAAGATCACAGTGTAGTTCAATAAAAGTATGAATCACACAATCACAAAAACATTCAGGAAAACAGGTTATGTCTACATCAGAAATAAACTTAAGCCAAACCACTACTAAATACTGATATGCATTAATAAACATTCAGTCAATACTCACATTGTATGTAGACATTGCCTGCGTAGAAAAGACCCAGCTTTCACCCAACTTTGAGAATAGATTAACGGCGATATTTTTTTTATCGCGCGATAAGAGTCTCGCGTTAACGCAGCACGTTAACGCCGATAACGGCCCAGCACTAATATATATATATATACATACACACACACACACACATACACACAACAGTTCTGTCTGGTTCTTGAATCTGATTGGCTGATTGAGCCGTGTGCAATATTTTGCCAGTAACAGCACACAAAGGCCTCTTCACCTTTGTGTATTATTATGCCCACTGACAGTCAGCAACAAGCAGAGGACACTCTACAGTTTGACAAATATTGCAGCTGTTGGACAACATAATGTACTTTTGAGGCTTTTTTAGTTGAGAATGTAGTTGTTTAGATTGCAACTGCGCAGTTTATTTATAAGAACAGTGCCTATTTTTAAATATTTACAATTTCTGAGACAGCTCGGCGGCGGCCATTAGCCTGCCATACTGAGTAGACCAAAGACGGTTGACGTTTTCATCCCCAAGATGTCGACAGGACCGCGTAATAACAAAGACTATAGAATACACCTTAAAAGGGACTTTTAACATAAGCCCTTAGAAGATTTAAACAGCGTAACTACAGCTGATTAAATCATTATTAAACTGATAAGTGATGTTCCAAGTCGATCTCTCTCTTTTGCATGTTGTAGTGCTGTATTTATAACGTTACCATAAGTAACCTTAGTGCATTGAGTGTGAGATACGGGACTCACATATCAGGAATGCGTGTTGTGTTGGCAGAAAGAAAGATGTAATGCCCACATCTTTTTAGTGTTTTTCCGTCTTGCAAACACAACAGCAGTCTGCTAGTTATTGCACTGCTTTTCTTCGGGGTTAATTATCGTGATATTGTAACGGTCGCTTAATGTTTCATATGTATTGTATATAAATGTCATGTCCCCTTTAAGAGGACTTCTTCTGTGGTTGTTTTACCTTTGAGAAGTAAGCACGCATGCATGGGAGCTCAGTTCAGTTCTGGCGAGCTTTGAGGAGAAGTGTGATGGTCGCTCTACTGCTGTATCATTCTTTTATTTCAACAATTTAACATTTTATTTTGCGACGGATGTTCGAGTGTCTTTTTCTTTTCCATTTGCCTACTGATAGTCGTTGACTGGCATGTATGTAGCCGACAGCACTTCGGAGAAACACATAAAGGTCAATAAGAAGAGCGAAATAGTTTCTGTCTCCTTTTTTTTTCATTCCTAAAAGTCTCCAGGTAAACGCTGGGACACATGGCACCCGTCACAATATACCGATTGCAACAGAGAAATACCGTAGTCTGTAATAGACTGTAGGGAGATATCTCTATAGACATATGGCATTTCATATCACGTTCAGCCCTATAATCTTAAAATGTGAGCAAAATCATCTGTTTTGTCATCACTTTAGACATTACGCTAGAGAATCATTCAAACACAAGCTCTAAAGTGACGTTTCGTGAATTAGTAACGGCTTCTGCTGTTTTGACGTCAGCTGCAGATGTGAATGAAAGGCGGAAGAAAGTAGTTCCTAATACAAAAGGGTTTTTAGACTCTCCATGTTTGATTTTTTTTTTATATACATGATTCTGCAGTCGAGCTGTTGTATAAACAGTATTAAACGCAACAGTATAAACTCAATATCACAGTCGTAGCAGTGCAATATGGCTGTATATAAGTACTGTTGGGATGCTAAGGCACTCGGCCTCCGGCCTTGTGCCAATGCAAGCCTCCCACCAGTGCTGATATACAGCCACACCGCACTACTATGAGTGTGATATTGCTCTCATATATATATGCGTAGCGCAAGCTCTGTGATTGGTCGGCTTGGTAGCGCTGACAAGTGTGGGTGGTGGTGAGAGCCGCGCGCCCGATGCAGCGAGTGTTTACAAGTGTGGAGTACCGTGAAGGAGCTCCGGATGGAGACTGTTGTTTTGTGTTTACCTCATGATTAAAGTTGTTGCACGTCCGCCGGTTCCCGCCTCAAAATGAGCGAGTTTGAGCCACTTGTACATTAAGGAAGTGTTCAGAAAAAACAAAAAACCAGCGAAGAAACTTGACACAAAGGAACATAAACACCTACTGCCAGCTAGTGTTTCGGAAGTGTATTTCAGAGAAACAGAAACAGCACGCAGAAGTATAAATGCACGGCTACGAGCGAGGCTTGGCCGAGGCGAGGCCGATCACTTGACGCAGAAGTATAAACCAGGCTTTAGACAGCCACTCCCACTAGCCACTTTGGCTGGCTGAAACTCATTTTTAAATTGCCAGTGCTGGCTTGTCGTCACTACAGATTAGACTGTTTGTTTCTGACCGTTTGTCTATATGCGTAATGTGATCTTAGAATCGAGAAGCAGCATGACTGACAAAAACAGCTTTTGGAGCGAGCAAAAGTAAGCAGGTGAATAACGAATGAGAGGATCACGCGCACAGTGAGACAGGCTTTCCTCACTCACTGATGAGGGCTTTAGTGTCGCGTGCACAGAAGATTTGATGGGTGCGAGTGTTTAAAAGCTCCTGTGCCGTTTCCTCACTCGAAGCAACCTGCCTGGAAACGAAACTAGTGCGATGCTCGTGCACCCACAGTCCTTCAAGGGCTCGAGATTCTTTGTAAGCAACAGCAGGTGTTGTCGTTTTCGCTTTAACCATTCTTTAAACAAATTTGGCCCAAGGCATCATCCTTTCATTATCGCGAACTGAATGTTTTTTACCCGCTTTCTTTTGCATGCTGCTATTTTTGTTAATATGGTTTAATAAACATCCTTTACAATAACAATGCTTTAATATGTGGTTGTATGCATAGTTAACTGGTGATCTGGCAACTTGAGCCAGAACAGACCACTGTGCATAGTTTTAGATGCGTGAGAATATATATATTTTTTTTAATTGTCAGTTGTTTTGTTGAATAAAAGTGTATGTATACAGCAGTATTTTGCTTGTTTTGACACATTATTTATAATTTGTGGCAAGGAAATAATAGATTTGGTGTGGCCAGAGAAAAAAAAGGTAAATCTTTATTGTGTTGAGACTTGAAAAGTCCTGTGAAAGAAAACTAATTGCAATGCGACACTTTTTTATGAAAACATAACTACTAGCCACAGTGGCTGGTGATCAAAAAAGTTAATGTCAAGCCCTGTATGTATATATATATAATGGTCGTGCCCAACTGAGCCTGGATTCTCTCAAGGTTTTTTAAATTCTTCACTTTTGCCAATTGGTGAAGTTTTTTCCTCGCCACTGGCTTGCATGGTTCGGGATCTGTAGAGCTACGCATCGTTGGAATTGCTCTTAAGTGTTTGGACTCTCAGTAGTGATTATTATAATCACTGTGGTTTAATAATCACACACACACACACACACATATATATATATATATATATATATATATATATATATATATATATATATATATATATATATATATATATATATATATATATATATATATATATATATATATATGGGTGAACTGTCCCTTTATATGTATAATTCAAAAAGCAACTACAGTCCGAGCCACGAGGCCTTCAGATTGACACGCCTATTGTGGCGTTGTAGCTCCGCCTTAAGTGTTTCAACTAGGTCGTCTAAGCGGCTGTAAAGCTTCTCCAGCGATACACTAGGTCATACATTCGGAAGTTAGTCTGCCAAGCATCATGTCTGGAAGAGGCAAAGGTGGTAAAGGACTGGGAAAAGGAGGTGCTAAGCGTCACCGTAAAGTTCTTCGTGATAACATCCAGGGAATCACCAAGCCCGCCATCCGTCGTCTCGCTCGCCGTGGCGGAGTCAAGCGTATCTCCGGTCTGATCTACGAGGAGACTCGCGGCGTTCTTAAAGTGTTTTTGGAGAATGTGATCCGTGATGCCGTCACATACACCGAGCACGCCAAGAGGAAGACCGTGACCGCCATGGATGTTGTGTACGCGCTGAAACGGCAGGGACGTACTCTGTACGGGTTCGGCGGTTAAACATCTGTCAATCCTAAAACCAAAGGCTCTTTTAAGAGCCACCCACTCTGTCATAAAAGAGGCTTTTGACTTGTTTGATTTGGGGGTTTTTACTTATTATTATTATTATTATTATTATTATTATTTTTTTTTTTAAATATTTAATTCTAACTGGGAAGTGTGACAGACAAAAGTTAAGAGTTACTGTCCGTATTAATCTAAATCTCAGTATGTGATAGTTCAGCCGTCTGTGTCTCGCTTTCCAGGTAAGACCACTGATCATCTATGATCCATGAGAACCCATCAAAGATCACTGTAGTCCAATGAAAGTATAAATCACCACGGACGGAAATATTCAGTAAAGCTGGTCACGTATACATAAAAAAATAAATAAAAATTGTATCTACTATTACTGCTAATCACTATATGGAAAATACACGAGTAAACTTAAACAATCAAAACTCACATTTGAGCAGCAGCAATAATATTCTCAAAATACCCGAACCAGAGTGCATTGACAGCATTAGATGTCTCCATGCTGTCCTTCTACCAAACACAACTCTCTTGCTCTTTTGAGCTGGCAAATATCCGGTTACCCCAGTGGCTCCTAGTGCCATTACAAACTCTGCTTCTCACATCACAAAAGAAGAACTTTTACCCTATACAGTAGATTGACAGTGCTTACTTTGTCTAAACATTTTCATGACACAGGATTAATTGCATTTTTGTACAGCAGACATTATAGACAAGCCATATGAATCCTGTTTCTATTAGTGTTATGCTGCAACAAATACTGTATAATAAACTTCAGATGATTGCTTTGCTATATTTACCCATTTTGCCTAATGTAGGTTTAATATGCTACACACTGGTGCAGTGTTTTAAAGTACTGAAACTTCGGTTAAAATACTGAGTAAAACATGCATTTACTTAAAGGCAATTGATGAATCATGTAGAATTATAATTCCATTGATACTGTAGATATGGACTAGTGTCTACTCGTAGGCAGAGATGGGAAGTAACGAAGTACAAATACTTCGTTACTGTACTTAAGTAGTTTTTTCGGGTATCAGTTCTTTACCCCACTACATATTTTTTTGACAACTTTTTACTTTTACTTACATTTTTACACAAATATCTGTACTTTCCACTTCTTACATTTTTTAAAACACGGTCGTTACTTTCGTTTTCATGGGTTTGGTGGCGCGATCTATCGATTTCTTGTTATTGCGCCATAATATGAGCGCCTTTTTGATGCAGTCAGTCTATTTTTCCTCATTGCGCGCCTGCGTGCTGCTGCGCGTGGCTTTTTCAAGGCTATCGCGCACCGTACATGCTACGGATGGCTTCAGAGATACTGTATGACAGAGGGAGTCGGCGAATTTAACGTGACTTATGCTGCCCTGTTTACAGAGTAATAAGACGCCTTTTGTTCGATCGGATCACAGGTAAACAAGAGAGACACATTCCAGTTCAAAAACATGCCGTTTAAATGCTTATACGCCTGTCCACTTCCGATACTGCACGGGTTTCTCTGGTCTTTCAATCTAATACCGCTCAAAATAGGGCTTTTTTTTGTAAATTTAGTTGTACATATTTGTACATTTAGTACTAAAACAATCAAATACTTTATAAAAAAATGTATGTATTGCGATTTATTTCCTTTATTTCTTATAAGTTCATATTTCCTAATACAGAATTTATGTTGGTTTTCAGTTTTTATTGTTTTTTTTTTATTGACTATATTTTACATATATGCCTATACTGTTGTCTTCAATTAATAATTTTTAACAAATATTTTACAACAACAAAAGTAACTATACTGGGCAATTTATAAATAAAAATATAATGCAAAAGATCCTGAATTTATCAGGTGTAAAAAGATCATGCACAAGCATTTTTTGTAGTTTGTAGTCACGGCTGTATATGTTGCTTTTCACATATAATCAGTATTACAGTTTTTCTCAGTCACTTTAGCACATTTCTCAGATCAGAATTGAAATTTGTAAAACAGTAGGCCTAAGTGCATTTCTCAAAACAACACCTATAAATAGCAAAACACCATGGATTACCTGCAAAATTCAGTCTCCTGCTCAAAATCCTTAGTTCATCTCTCAAAACTAAATATCTGTGTCAATAAACATGTCAGTGTCATCAGAATGACATGTCCTTGTGTCATTACTTAGTAGTCATGTTGTCAATAACAGTGTACTCTGGAGGGCTGTTCTGGTGTAAAACTATGGCAATATTTTTTTGGCTGTTTGTATTGTAATTAGTTGCCGGATCATGTCATTGCGATATTGAAAGGAAAAGACAGAACCTCCTTTCAGACCTTCATTAGAAAAAGTTGTCAACATTTAGTTGGGAGAAATGAACCAGTTGCAGTCAGATTTAGGAAAAAAGTCTAATAGAAATGTATAGAAAAATGCATTATGACAATATATTATGAAAACTTGTTGACAACTTGCACGTAAATGCTATGAACAATGATTAAATGTTATGGGGAGTGAGACTATTAAACAGAGACCAAAATAATACATTTTGATCAACATGACATAAGCAACTGATAATATAGAAAACATCAGAGAATTGCACATAATCATTTGTATGAATGTACAAAAGCATTTGCAACTTGTTCATAAAGAGAACCTGCTTTTCTGATGTCCACAAGTGAAACAATGATGATCTGAAGATTGAACAGTGGGTTTAGAGAATTTCAATTCTGATCTGAGAAATGCACCAAAGTGACTGAGAAAAACTGTAACAGAATTAATGTTTATTCATTAAATAAAATAACCACAATACCTGAAACAAAGCACTGAAATAGCGGGTTATGTATGAGAGCTGCTAATGCAAAAAAAAAATAAAATAGTCTGCAGTCAAATATAAGTATTTATTTTAACAAAAGAAAAAAATGCAATATATTTTGGACAGAATTCAGTGTAAAATGTAAGACATTATTTATAAAGATAGACAGGCCTACAGCATTATTATTAGGGTGTATGAACATGAATGGCAGCTGTTGTTTTTGATCTAACAGTTGCAAAACTACATGATAACCGCTGTGAGTTTGCGTTAGGATGATGAAACATAAGCCGCCTTTTTAAGCAGTGTTGTTAAGCTATATTGCAGGGTTTGATGCTGCTTGGCTACTTTCCTAAACATGGCAACAAACATTTAACACAAAAATTGGAAATGTAAGTTAGTTTATATTAATATATCAATAGGATATGATAGTTCCCTGTCTCACTCACTATGCTTTAGCTTCGTCCCTGATTTATCAGAGGTCGCCACAGCAGAATGATAATTATTCCAGCATATTTTACACAGCGGATACCCTTCCAGCTGCAACCCAGCACTGGGAAACACCCACACACTTATACACTACTGCCAATTTAGTTACCTATTATTCACCTATACAGCATGTCTTTGGACTGTGGTTGAAACAAGTACTTTTTACTTTTGTACATTTTTGAGGCAGTACTTCGTTACTTTTACTTAAGTACCAAAGTGTAGTCAGTACTTCTACTTTTACCAGAGTCGTTTTAAACATGAGTATCTGTACTTCTACTTAAGTAAAGGATGTGTGTACTTTTGCCATCTCTGCTCGTGGGTGTGTCTTATAATTTATTATATTTTATTTATTTTATTGTATGATTAGCTCAGGTGTGCATTTCCCTTTGGATTAATAATGTCTAAACAAACAAACAAACAAACTAAATATAAAATATGAAAATGTTTTATGTTAAGAAAGAAAAAAAAACATTAATAACTCTTGCTGCACATCTTGTTTTAGTTTTTCACAGGCCTTATGTGCATAGTAAAACAACTTCAGTGAAAGAACAGAGGATAAATGACTCCATAAATCTAAAACAAAATTCAGGGCGTCTCCCATTTGAATTCCACGATAAAGTATTGACCCTCTTCATATCAATAAGCTCTTTCTAGTCTGCTGAAAAATGTTTTATTGCACTTGTTTTGCTCTGTGTTTAAACGGAGAAAGCACAAGTTTTGTGTCGATGCGATTCTCTGAAGAGCGGCGATTGAGTCTACACGGTTCTCATGTGACAGTTAAGTTCACAGCGCCGCTTAGCTGAGCTTCATTATTCACTGCTTGCTGTAGGTGAACGTTCCTGCTTAGAGAAATGGCTGAAACTGCTCCAGCTCCCGCTGCCTCACCGGCTAAAGCTCCCAAGAAGAAAGCGGCGTCCAAGCCCAAGAAAACGGGCCCAAATGTCCGCGACCTCATCGTCAAGACTGTGACCGCATCCAAGGAGAGAAACGGAGTGTCTCTCTCAGCCCTGAAGAAGGCTCTCTCCGCCGGCGGATATGATGTGGAGAAGAACAACTCCCGCGTCAAAACCGCCGTCAAGGCCTTGGTGACCAACGGCACTCTGGCCCAGACCAAAGGCACAGGCGCCTCCGGTTCATTCAAGCTCAACAAGAAGCAAGCCGAGCCCAAGAAGGCAGCCAAGAAAACCGCCGCGAAAGCCAAGAAGCCCGCTGCCAAGAAACCCGCCGCTAAGAAATCTCCCAAGAAGGTGAAGAAACCGGCGGCCACATCTGTGAAGAAGGCGACAAAGAGCCCCAAGAAAGCCAAGAAGCCAGCGGCTGCTAAGAAGCCGACCAAGAGCCCCAAAAAGGCAAAGAAACCAGCAGCTGCCAAGAAAGCAGCCAAGAGCCCTAAGAAGGTGAAGGCAGTCAAGCCCAAAACAGCCAAACCCAAGGCGGCGAAGCCTAAAAAGGCGGCTCCCAAGAAGAAGTAATCGGCTATTTCTGCTCGATTCTTCTAAAACCCAAACGGCTCTTTTAAGAGCCACCAACTGAATCAAACTAAAGCGCTTTATTTCGGTGGATGAGTCGAAAAGATGTGTTGACTGGAGTATTTGTCATTATTTATTCACATTTAATATTCTCAAACACTTTAGAGGTTTTACTGTTGAATAAAAATGATAATATTTTGAATAGACCTAATGCTGGAAACTACTAATTATTGATTTCCACAATAATTTACCTCCTACTATGGACGTCAATGGTTACTGTTTTCTGTATATTTTTGCATTGTAACAAGAAAAAAAAAAAAAAAAACTAAGGTTTGGAAACACTTTTGAGTGTAAGTTGACAGTAAGTACATTTTCATTTGTGGTGAACTAATACATTAAACAGATGAGTGTAATGTAACGTTCAAAGTAGATTGAACATAAAACAAATTGTCCCTAAAATATAGGAATTGTGTTGATTCAACTCATTTTAAAAATAATTTTGAACAGCAGAATTTACATCAAGTTACATCAATTTTTGTCCAAGAAACGAGTCATTTCATCATTATTTGTTATTCTCAAGAAAACATTTATAGGGTGAGTATTTTAATACGTTCTTAAAGGAACAATTACCCCAAAATGAAAATGTATTAGTCATTGACTTAACATCGAGTGGTTTCAAACCTTTATGAGTTTCTTTATTCTGTTAAAAACATGTAAGATATTCTGAAGAATATAAGAAACATTGTAACCATTGAATTCCATAGTAGAAAAAAACAATTTTTTTTAACCAATTATCACCTCGTTCCTACACGTTTAAAAAAATGACATTTTGTGCGTGTTCAACAGAAAAAAAGAATTTTAAACACGTGAATTAAATGATGAATTTCAATTCTTGCATGAACTGTGCCTTTAAGGGCTGTCAGCAGCGGAAGGAAGGTGTGGTTTGCAGTTCGAAGTAACGCTCGCTGATTGGTTTGTATCATGTTCAGTTTCACAGCCAATAGGAAAATCGCACGCTTTCTTTTTAAAAGCGCATCAGGAAGAATTGTGTTATTGTTACTTCAGGTAGCAGAAAAAATATTAATACAAAAAAAAAAAAAACCATATCGCAAACAAAATGAGCGGAAGAGGTAAAACCGGAGGAAAAGCCCGCGCTAAGGCCAAGACTCGCTCTTCCAGGGCGGGCCTGCAGTTCCCTGTCGGCCGTGTGCACAGGCTTCTTCGCAAAGGCCACTACGCAGAGCGTGTTGGTGCTGGAGCTCCAGTGTATTTGGCTGCTGTGCTCGAGTATCTGACCGCTGAGATCCTGGAGTTGGCCGGAAACGCTGCTCGGGACAACAAGAAGACCCGTATCATCCCCAGACACCTTCAGCTGGCGGTGCGCAATGATGAGGAGCTGAACAAACTTCTGGGCGGAGTGACCATCGCTCAAGGCGGTGTGCTGCCCAACATCCAGGCTGTGCTGCTGCCCAAGAAGACCGAGAAGGCCGCCAAGAAATAAACCAAATTACGATCGTTTCAAAACCAAAGGCTCTTTTAAGAGCCATCCATTTCCTCCTTAAAGGGTGACTTGTATTAGGTTGTGCTAATTCACTTGTACAGATATAAGCCCAACTGAAGTTTTGTACCACACCTACTAACAGACAACACTTTTGTAATATAAGAGTATCTTTAAAGCGCTCAATTTCCCAGTCCCTCGACTTTATAGCACATTTACAACAGCCACAAAAGTTTATCGAACTGTATTACAGTCTGAATGGGTTTAAGAGATCTCAAAACAAAATGAGATTAAATGTTTTTATATTTTAATTGTCGCGATGTAGATAAACTGAATTAAAGCCCAGCAATATATACTGGAGGCTTAATGGAAAATTGACAATATAAAGCAAATATTTAGGACGTTAGAGGTGAAAAGAATGCTTGTTAGGCGGGAAATTGTCTTCAAAAGGACTCTAGTTCAAAAAGCAAAGGCGCACAGTCATTGGTCAACTGTCGTAAAGCGAAAGCACACAATAACCAATCAAATCATTTGAATTCACACCATCCAATAAGATCGTGGCAGCTACGCCTTAAATAAGCGACACCGTTCTCTGTGCAAGTCACTTGTTCGTAGAGAAAAGCGAATACTAGCCTGTTGCAATGGCAAGAACCAAGCAGACCGCCCGTAAATCCACCGGAGGGAAAGCTCCAAGGAAGCAGCTCGCCACTAAAGCTGCCCCGTAAAAGCGCACCGGCTACCGGTGGCGTCAAGAAACCTCACCGATACAGGCCCGGTACCGTGGCTCTGAGAGAGATCCGTCGTTATCAGAAGTCCACTGAGCTGCTGATCCGCAAACTGCCCTTCCAGCGTCTGGTGAGAGAAATCGCTCAAGATTTCAAGACTGATCTGCGTTTCCAGAGCTCCGCTGTCATGGCCCTGCAGGAGGCCAGCGAGGCTTATCTGGTGGGTCTGTTTGAGGACACAAACCTGTGCGCCATCCACGCCAAGAGAGTCACCATCATGCCCAAAGACATCCAGCTGGCCCGCCGCATCCGCGGAGAGCGCGCTTAAATCCACTGTTGACTCATTTAAACCCAAAGGCTCTTTTAAGAGCCACCCACATCTCTCTTTAAAAGGCAATTGCTGAGACTCTTTAGCTGAAGTGTTTGACTGTACTGGAATCTAGAATAAAACCGTTTTAAAACACAGTTCGGATACTAACTACCCGGTTTCAACTGAAAAGATTACAGCTTCAGGAGTAAACAAAAATATAATTTACACATTTGATACAAAGCTACTGAAAGTGAAAAATATTCACAAACGAAGAAAACGGACCTTAAAATCAAGTATTATTTTGCAATGTATTTCAGGTTTTTGGAAGCTCTGAGCTCCGTTTTTTAATTTTGATAACGCTTGTTCTGTAACCCATGAATATGCACTAAGTACTAGGATAAGTTTTTTTTTTTTGTTGTTGTTGTTGAGAATGGTCATCTGCTAAAAAAGCGGAAAAATTAAACCAAAAAAAAAAAACATTTTGTTGCAATATTTGTTGACCAAAAAAACGTTAGGTATAATGGGGTGGTGAAAATGACGTCAAAAGCCATGACGTGGGCGGAGTCAAAATTTTAATTCCTCTTATCCGCTCTCCTGCATGTTATTGGTTGTTCGACCTGACCAATCAAATCATTCTATGGGTAGGGCGGTGAATAAACCAATCACAGGCCGCGTTACTTGTATTTGAAATTAGCATACTAGGTATATAAAACCCAGTTCTTTCTGACGGACAATTATCACTAGAAGAGCTAAGTCGAGCATCATGCCTGAACCAGCGAAGTCCGCTCCTAAGAAGGGATCCAAGAAGGCGGTAACTAAAACCGCCGGTAAAGGAGGAAAGAAGCGCAAGAGGACCAGGAAGGAGAGCTACGCTATCTACGTGTACAAAGTGTTGAAGCAGGTTCATCCTGATACCGGAATCTCCTCTAAAGCGATGGGAATCATGAACTCGTTCGTCAACGATATCTTCGAGCGTATCGCCGGTGAGGCTTCTCGTCTTGCTCACTACAACAAGCGCTCCACCATCACATCGAGAGAGATCCAGACCGCCGTGCGTCTGCTGCTGCCCGGGGAGCTGGCCAAACACGCGGTGTCTGAGGGCACAAAGGCCGTCACCAAATACACCAGCTCCAAGTAAAGCGCGGAGTCAACTAATACCCAAAGGCTCTTTTAAGAGCCACTCATGTTTTCGTCTGTAGAGAGCTTTCAAGTTTTTGTTAGAAATACTTACATTAACTCACATTAAACCGTAAATTCTGCCAAGTTGGAATTGAGCAGTGATTAGTTTCTAGGTGTTTATAACTTTATTCAAACTAGTTAAATCAAAACTTTTTCACGCTCTGTGCAAGAATTGCTTTTAAATCCGTATTTAAAGTAAACGCTATATAAGTTTTAAAGAGACGGTTAACCCCAAAACCTTATTCTCAGTTTACTTGTTCCAAACGTTTGAGTTTTATTTTATTCTGTTAAACAAAAGCTGTTCTAAAGAAACCTGCATTTATTGCATAGTGTTTGTTTTTCTTATCAAGTCGGTGATTACAGGTCTTTAGTGTTTTTCAAAATCTCTTTTGTGTTTTACAGAATAAAAAAACTCAAAGGTTTGGAACCACTTTAGGGTCAGTAAATGGTGAGTTTTTTTTTTTTTTTTTTCATTGTCTTATAGTGGCTGGCAATACAACTAAAGGTGCAATAACAGGCAGCTTCAGATAAAAAGATGGAGAACAGGAGAGAGAGAGAGAGAAAGCTGTTATTTATATTCCACTTTCTTAAGTAAATTATAATTGCTCTGAATATACTGTAGATTGTTCTGCATTTACACTGAAGATGCTCCGTAAACTGAATGTTTTATTACAGAGTTCATACCTATTTTAACTACTAAAATTCCATGACTTTTCCATGATTTTTCTAAGACTTTCAAGTAAATTTTCATGACCTAATGTTTCATGCAATGTCTACATATAAAAAAAACAATACATGTTAATGTATTACAGCATATCATAAAACACACAACAATCTATTTTCAATTTATATATTATTATTATATTATTGAAAATGTGTTCATTTTAGTTTAGTCCCTTTTAATACTCTGGGGTCGCCACAGTGGAATGAACCGCTAACGTATCCAGCATATGTTTTACGCAGCAGATGCCCTTCCAGATGCAATCCATTACTTGGAAACATCAATACACACATACTCTATGGACAATTTTAGCTTACCCAATTCCCCTATAGCGCTTGTGTTTGGACTGTGGCAGAAACCGGAGTACCCAGAAGAAACCCATGCCAACACGGGGAGAACATGCTAACTCCACACAGAAATGCCCGCTAGCCCAGCCGGGGCTCGAACCAGCGACCTTCTTGCTGTGAGGCGATTGTGCCACCCACTGCGTCACCGTGACGCCTAATTTATATTTATATCTATGTTAAATTTATTTAGATCATGCTTACACTGCACTAATAATGTAAGAGGATGTGATTGGCCAAGGACAGAAAAAAAGAAAAGACAACTAACCTATATTCAAGTATACAGATATCTGTTTTCCATGACTTTTCCAAAACTTCATGGGTTTTTCTGATTTTCCAAAACTTTCACAGGCCTGGAAAATGCCATGTCAAAATTCCATGACTTTTCCAGGTCTTCCTGTACCGCCGCTCCCTATACGCAGAGTACGCAGGCTGAGTAGGGCCTCAGCTCCGGAGGGGGGCACCATCTCGGACGGTTGCTCAAAAAAAAAAATTAACATTTGTTTAATAATATTAACATAAACTGAGTGTAAATAAAATTTATATTGATAATATGTTGTTAAATACATTTAAAAAAATCATTTTATGTCGAACGCAAAAACAAACATGTGACGTCATTTTTCCGTGTACGCGCATAGACGCGTACGCGCGGTCCGGTCCACTTATCCGTGCGGCTGCTAGCAGCAAATATTATAATTAATGCACCGGGAAGACAACAGCAGTCTGGAGCCGAGAAGAGGAAAAAAGTGCAAGATGAATCGCGTGCATCATTTTCAGGTAACTTCCATGAATCTGGAAAGCATATTTTTGCTTGTTCACTAGTGAGGCTAACGTTTAAACTTCGCCACAACTGCACCAAATCTGCCTTATTTGTTGTTGTTTACGTTCAGTTGTTTTGCTTTGCGGCTCTGCATTGCGCTTTAAACTATGACAGGACATGTTTTATGACTTCGGGTTTGCCCCTCTTCCCCATGTTGCTGGTAAATACAACAAAATTCTTTTAATAACTTGTGCAATACTTTACAATTCTGTTTGCACCCCAGCTACATACACACGCACTGCACAATTATTTTCACTGTATGTATTATTTATTATTATATAGTTATTATATTATGTTATATAATTATATAATTCTTTGCAGTTGTTTATTGTTTTGTCTATTTCTATACATTTCTTATTGCTGCTGTTGTTATTGCTTGTATCACTGCAATGATATTAAAGTCTCTTTAGTCTTTACGTCGGTGGATTTGTGTGTTTTAGGCCGGTTTTTCATTTTTGTACATTACTATATGAAATAACAAAACTGACTCATTCTGTAATTTCTGAAAGGTCAATAATATAAAGTCTAATATTATATAAAAGCATACTAATCTAATATAATATAAAAGCATGAATTCATTAATGATTTTTTTTTCTGAATGCTAAAGTTTTTGTTTAAAAAGACACTCATTTTAATTCACTTTTTAATTCTTAAAAACCACAAATGTCTTTGATTTATACTGACAGTGAGGCTCAGTGTTTGTCACCATAGATTATAATGCAAGTTAAATCCACATTTTGGTTGTAGTTTAGACACATGATGAAGAGTGCTTGACTAGCTCATTGTGTTCACTGTATGTCATGAGTTTTTCTCTAAATGACTTATTTCTTCTGTATTGTACATGGAGGTTCAATGCTGAAAATTGTCAAAAAAAGAAGATGAGGTGGCCTGATCCAGCACTGCTCCAGAGGCACCAGCAGCTGCACAGATAGACACAGAGACAGGATGCAGCCCTGAGGACCGTCCATCTGTACAGGTACAGAGAGGGTTTTATTCCTTACCTTTAGTAAAGTTTGAAATTGGGAATGCTTCTGCAGAAGACATGTCAGTGTTTACTTTGATGTAAACTATTATTTTGTAATGTAAACATTTGAATGTTTAAGTGTAATTTTGAGTGTTTAAATGCATATTTATGTATATAAATAAATAAATACATGTTTAAATGCATATGTTTGTGTATTTTTGTTCCTCTGTGGGGGCACCACAGTAAAATTTCGCATAGGGCACCCTTTTGGCCAGCAGCGGCCCTGCATGACCGTATGAACCCTGTCATGACCTTGGTGAGCACGTCCACAATGATTACCCAATTTAATCCAACTGACTTCTTCTTTGTAATTTAATGACAGCTGACATCATTTATTGCATCAGACTATTGCCGCATTCTGTATACTTTCCTTTTACTCTATATTCTTTTTTCCAGTCCAGTTTCCCATGGGAATTTCATCAAGCACTTCCTTCCTTTGTGTTTTTCTGCACATTCTAATATAGCTTAGATATTTATTTCAGCATTTCCTAAACTTACCAGCTGGGCTATCATTTCTTGTATACATAATATCAATACATGTTTCACTGTCTTATACACCTGGCATGACATAATCCTGACTGTTTTCCTGGTTTACTGGCGGGTGGCAAACCATTTTAGGGTGCATTTCCACCACTCGTATTGTGTTGGAATGTGAAACCTCAACGAGGGTTAGGAGTACTCCTCACAGATTATTAACTAAAAATTAGGTAAGAGCTTGGACAAAAGTAACAGATCGATTAACTCAAAGGTCTAACAACTTTTGCTTTCCAGGATATAACAGCACATTCAACATGGAATCGTTGATGGAGCTTCAGTTAGCTCCAACTTTCATTTGTTTTAAATGCAGAAAGCAAATTATTGTAGTGGTCTTTTTCTTTATTATCTTGTATTTCTCATTTCATGCATCATAGTAGTCATCAATCTACAGGTTATTTAGTGCAATAACACTTGCTGATCTTTGCAATGTCTGATTTCTTTAAAAAAAAAATGGCAAGAGTTCCTGTGGGGACAAGTAACACGGTTTATGTGTCACTGCTAATAACCTTACATTATTTTCCATTCCACATTAGAGTCTGGGGTGTTTAGATTCAGACGTTTTATAAAATTAATGAAAATTTATCAAATTAATTAATGTTAGAGACAATTCTAACATTGTTGGATTGCTTTTGAAACATTCAATGGGACTGAAATTTAACATGAAAATGCAGTTTAATTTTATTGTGCAAAAATAAAGGACAGAATATGTTTGCAGGTAGCTTTAACAAGGGCATCGTCGGATATAATAAAAATAAACAAGATTAAGCCAGTGAGCAAATATTGTTGAGTTAATTTTTTTGACCCACTCGTGTGTTACTTTCGTCCATGCCTATGGGGTCACAACAGTGTGCAATTTTACGTTTAAAGTGAAGATATATTGAGTTGCTCTACATTTATACTAAACGACACCTCATCTGTTACACTGAATATTTGTTCTATTTTTCAGTTCATATTTTTTTAGTTCACAAGACTTCGAAATATTCGTTTAGATGAATGTAAAAAAATTAAGATTATGCTCAAAGGCAGAGCATGCGTATTAAACACAAGCTCGACTAGTTAGCCCTATCTGTGTGGATCGTCGAGGAAGCACTGAGCACATGGTTTTGCACTTAAGGGTGTAACGTTATAGTTCATTCATTCGTTTTCTTTCAGCTTAGTGCCTTATTAACCAGGGGTCGCCACTGCGGAATGGACCGCCAACTTATGCAGCATACGTTTCAAGCAGCAGATGTCCTTCCAGCTGCAACCCATCACTGGGAAACATTCACATTCGCACACATACACTACGGACAATTTAGCTTATTCAATTCACCGGTACCGCATGTGTTTGGACTGTGTGGGAAACCGGAGCACCCGGAGGTAACCGTGAACATGGGGAGAACATGCAAACTCTGCAGAAATATGTCAACTGATCCAGCCGAGGCTCGAACCAGCGACCTTCATGTTGTGAGGCGACAGCGCTACCCATTGCACCACCCTCTACACTGCAAAAAAATGGTTTTATTACTTAGATTTTTTGTCTTGTTTCTAGTCCAAATATCTAAATATTCTTACATCAAGAAACATTTTCTTGGCAAGTAAAATATAATGTCTTGTTTTCAGAAATAATATGCCAATATTAAGTCAATTTGTCCTTAAAACAAGCTAAATAATCTGCCAATGGGCTAAGCAAAATAATCTTGTTTTTCCTTTTGAAATAAGATTATTTAGCTTACCCCATTGGCAGATTATTTAGCTTGTTTTAAGGAAAAACTCACTTCAATTTGGCATATTATTTCTTAAAACAAGACATGTTTTGCTTGTCTAGAAAATTCTTATTGATTTAAGAATTTTTAGATATTTGGACAAGAAATAGTCTAACAGAAAAGAATTTTTTGCAGTGTATAGCCACCCAATATATTTCTGCTAAAAACATTATCCTTTAAAATTAGGTTTTCTAAAAATAAATTATACTTTCATCCCCGCTTTCCCATATCCTGTTAAATAAATCTGTATTCTTCAAAAAATGTAAAAGGAAATCCTACACCTTTGACTGTTTCTTTCCATTCTGAAATACATCTTTGACCGAGATGACATTCATTTTCAAATCTCTTATAGTTTAGCTCAATGGTTTCTGTTCTTCCAAAATAGCTGCAGCAATCTGATTTACATTTCCTTATAATGTACAGGGAACAATCAAGATTGGAGTATACAAAGCCTGGCGACACGGTGTCGCAGTAGGTAGTGCTGTCGTCTAACAGCAAGAAGGTCGCCGTGGGGAGTTTGCATGTTCTCCCCGCATTCGCATGGGATTCCGGGTGCTCCGGTTTCCCTCACAAGTCCAAAGACATGCGGTACAGGTGAATTGGGTAAGCTAAATTGTCCATAGTGTATGTGTGTGAATGAGAGTGCATGAGTGTTTCCCAGTGATGGGTTGCAGCTGGAAGGGCATCCGCTGCGTAAAACAAATGCTGGATAAGTTGGCGGTTCATTCCGCTGTGCAACCCCTAATTAATAAAGGGAACAAGCCGAAAAGAAAACAAATGAATATACGAATCCTATAGTTATAACAGTGTAAGCTGAGAAAATTTTATATACCATTCCTTCTATGCTAATGAAGGACTACTGGGACATTCCCAGGGCCAGACTGATTCTGCGGACGTTTTTTGCTATTTCTGCGGAGAATTTTGGTAAAAATCTGCGGATTTCTGCGTAATTATTTTGGGAGTCTCATAACTAAAACCTTAATATGTTAAATAAAAAATTATATCTTTTTAACTTGTATTAAATATTTAAAATGCAAATCCAATTAGATTAACTGTAAATAGTTAACTTTAAGTAAATAAACAGAATTAATGATGGGCTAAAAATCTACGGAAATCTGCAGATTCTGCACGCGCAGATTCCGTGTGGGCCTAGACATTCCAAACACAAGATGGGTCCTCTTGGCGTAACTTCTCCACCAGTTTCTCACAGCTCCAATACACATCTCTGCCATTTGTCTTGCAGCAACCATGTGCTTTTCACTATACACAATTCATCTGCTCGTGATCTTCCTTCAAATAATCTCATCATGTTTGGCATCATTCAACAGTTTATGACTTCAGCATTGTAGTGATGAAATTAACAGAGACATTGATGTATTTTAATATACAATCTATTTATTATTGTTCAGTCATGGCCTGAGGAGAATATGCCTACTGTATGTTAATGAACATCTCCCCCCCTTTATCTCCTCCACTTTGCTTTGATGCTTAGCTGGTTTTGGGGGTTTGGTATTTCACTCATTGACAAGGCATGAGAAGGGTCTGTTGATCTGGGAGAATGGATTTTACTCTGCGTCTCCCACACATATGCGTAGCCTCATATGCTAACTAAGTCTTTGTTACACAGCATTTCATGTTACAACGTTTCTCTATACAGTATGTAAGTTTCATTCTACTGTCTGTATATTTAAACGTGTAACTTATTAAACAACTGTGCCTGCTTTAAGGCGTTGAGATTCTTTCTCTTTAATCAATGATGACAACAACTTTAATGGAGTCAGATTAATTACAATGGAGTCAAATAAATAATTGATTTAGACATGCCATCCTTCAACTGCTTAGTTCAGAATAGCAGCGTAAGCTTCAAACCTTACAACAGTGCCTTCTTTCCTATTTCCATTTGCCTTGCTTTCTTTCCCCACTTTTGATTGGATGTTGAATAAATTTCTTCCCTTTGACTCTTTATTCCAGTTCTCTTGTCAAAGGTTTATAACTGCAGCTTACTGTATTATTGATTCTATATATATTATGAATATGCATATATAAGTGGCATCCAACTTTAAGGTGCATTACCGCCACCTACTATACTGGAGTGTGAACCAGAATGACTATGAGACTCAAATTATATCTATTATATTCTATATATTAGTCTGGTTTCCCTCAAAAAGGACATTAAATAATTATAGTTCTCTGTTTGGCTGAGTATTTGATTTGCTTCTGTCGTTTCCTGTTGTATTTTCCTATATATTTTCCTTTCATTATTATATTTCTGACATTAGCTTAATATATGATCTACCTACTCTTCTACTTGACAAAAGTCACAATAACCCTCCTTGTAGGATGTTTCCCAATGATATGTAAAGTTTTATTTAATCTAGTGTTTCTGAATATTTTAGTACAAAATATCAACTATATACTTTAAACGTAGGTATTACAAAACATTGTCAGAAACTAGCAAATAGGGCGGGTCTTGCGATTTGGAGGGAAGTGCAGTGATTGGTTTTCAACTGAGGCAGACTCTGACCAATAGGCGAGAGGCACGTTAGCTTTAAAAGCTGGTCGTCGCACGTTTCACAGTTACAGACGCATTCGTCGATCTTCGAGAATCAGCTATCCATCATGAGCGGAAGAGGCAAGACCGGAGGAAAAGCCCGCGCTAAGGCCAAGACTCGCTCCTCCAGAGCAGGGCTTCAGTTCCCCGTTGGTCGCGTTCACAGACTCCTCCGCAAGGGTAACTATGCTCAGCGCGTCGGTGCTGGAGCTCCAGTGTATCTGGCGGCTGTACTAGAGTATCTGACCGCTGAGATCCTGGAGTTGGCTGGAAATGCCGCTCGGGATAACAAGAAGACTCGCATTATCCCCAGACACCTTCAGCTGGCGGTGCGCAATGATGAGGAGCTGAACAAGCTTCTGGGCGGAGTGACCATCGCTCAGGGCGGTGTACTACCCAACATCCAGGCCGTGCTGCTGCCCAAAAAGACCGAGAAGGCCGCCAAAGGCAAATAAACTGCAGTTCCGTTTTTACAGTTACCCAAAGGTTCTTTTAAGAACCACCCAAGTACTCATTAAAAGGCATTTTAATTAACATAAATAAGTTAAATGATCCGTCTTTATTGATGTAACCGGGTATCCGCCAGGTCTAGTGATGGGAAGTTCGGATCATTTTACTGAATCGGTTCATCGAGATGAACGAATCTTTTTTTCCGAGTCATTTCGTTTATTTAGTTTAATTTGCCAAAATTGTATTAAAATATTACGAATTGCTTGCAAACACATCTACAACTAGCCCAAGGTTGATAACACTACAAACAAGTTATGAATAGAATGCTATAAGAGTGAGAAAATAATAATTCATTGTTTACCTGCTGAGCTGAAAGGAGCCATGGTTTTAATCTCATTAATTGTGGGGAACTATCCTGGTCATATCAGATAAAAGTAATTACTTTGCCTGTTTTAAAGCGGTAGTTAACCTCAAAAATGTTATTCTCATCGTATATATATATATATATATACATACATGAAGAATGCTGGAGGGCTGTAACCATTTACTTCCATTAGTATTAGTTCTTTCTACAATATGAAGTCAATGGTTACAGGTTTTCAGCATTCCTCAAAATCTCTTCTTTTGTGTTCAACAGAGTAAAGAAACTCAAAGATTTGGAACCACTTTAGAGTGAGAAAATAGTGAGTATATCTTCACTGGCTGACAAACCAACTAAAGGTGCAATAACAGGCAGTTTCAGATTAGAGATGGAGAACAGGAGAGAGACAAAAGCTCAATTCTTTCTATTCCACTTTCTTTAGTAAATTGTATAATTGCTCAATACCTGAGATTGTTCTGCATTTTCACTGAAGATTCTTTTTGACCTGAATGCTTCATTACCTTGGTGAGCATGACCATAATTATTTCCCGATTCATGTTTTCCTAATGATTGGTGTCCTATCCATAGTGTGTAAATGTAACTATCTCTAATAATGTAACCAGAACTTAAAGGTTTTGGTTTAATGGCAGATGACAAACCAGCTTAAGGTGCATTTCCATCACCTATATTGTGTTGGAGTGTGAAACCTCACAGATTATTAATAAAAAAAATATATACATCCTGTTAATTAAACCTTTATTCTTCAATTTAAAAGAAAATCCCACACTGTTTCTCTGCATTCTGAAATGCATCTTTGACTGAGATGATATTTATTTCCAGATCTCTTATTCCAGTTTTCCAACAAGCTGATTTCTCACTCTTCATGCTTCACAGTGTAATAATACAAACGGTTTCTGTTCTTCCAAATTAACTTGAGCAATCTGGTTCACATTTCCTTATAACGTACAAGGAACAATTAAGATTGGAGTATACAGGGCCTATAATTATATCAGTAATAATGTTGAATAAATGTCTTTCTTTTGACTCTTTATTCCACTCCTCTTGCCATAGGCTTATAACTGCAGCTTTAATAATATTATTGCCTTTTTCAGTTTTTTACATAATGAGATAGCCTATCCATTTCAACCTCAATGCTGTTTTGGCCAACTTATCCACCTCCTCATTTCTTTCTTTACTACATGGGCAGGGATCCATAAAAAAAAATACACCTACTCCCGTATTATTGATTCTATAAATATTCTGCATATTTTCATACAGAATATCAACTATATTCTTTAAACGTAGGTATTACAAAACATTGCCAGAAACTTGCAAAGGGGGCGGGTCTTGCGATTTAGAGGGAAGTGCATTGATTGGTTTTCAACTGAGGCTGAATCTGACCAATAGGCGAGAAGTAGGTTAGCTTTATAAGCTGATCGTCGCGCCTCTTCATCAAAGACCTATTCGTTAATCTTCGAGAAGTCACTGATCATCATGAGCGGAAGAGGCAAAACCGGAGGAAAAGCCCGCGCTAAGGCTAAGTCTCGCTCCTCCAGAGCAGGGCTTCAATTCCCAGTCGGTCGCGTTCACAGACTTCTCCGCAAGGGTAACTATGCTCAGCGCGTCGGTGCTGGAGCTCCAGTGTATCTGGCCGCTGTACTCGAGTATCTCACCGCTGAGATTCTGGAATTGGCTGGAAACGCCGCTCGGGACAACAAGAAGACCCGCATCATCCCCAGACACCTTCAGCTGGCGGTGCGCAATGATGAGGAGCTGAACAAGCTTCTGGGCGGAGTGACCATCGCTCAGGGCGGTGTACTGCCCAACATCCAGGCCGTGCTGCTGCCCAAGAAGACCGAGAAGGCCGCCAAAGGCAAATAAACTACAGTTTAGTTTTACACTTACCCAAAGGTTCTTTTAAGAACCACCCACTGACTCGACAAAAGGGAATTTAATTAACACCGATAATTGAGGTAAAAATATAAATAAATCATAGTGCAAATATGCATGATAAAACACCGTTATTGTTGAAGTTATCGGATGTCCGCACCGTCTTTATGTAAAATGTTTAAAATCCACCAATGTGTGTCTTAAAAAGATGTTCCGAATTTCTTTGCTGAGCTATTTAACGTAACCATAGTCTCAAGTTTAAACACATAGTTAAAGCTTTAGTAGTAAACATAATTCAGACTAAATTGCTACTGAAAGGAAAAATATATTCACCAAAAAATGAAAATCTAAAGGAGTGACTGGGTTTCAAACACCTTGAAACGGTGTATTGCGCAATTGAAGTAGTTCAAATTATTTGAGTCTTAAAGTCTTAATCCCTCAAACTTCAAAAACAAATTTTGCCTTTAAGTATTAAATTCACTGACGTTTTGTCTTTTGTATCTTAATTTCAACCTGGTCTCCTATGTGTATATAAAGGTATACTGAATTGGGCCAACAGTCATCCAACCACCAACAATCTATCTTAATAAAACTTTAAACAAAACTGTTTAAGAACATGATTTATTTATCGTTAAATTAAATTCACTTTTATGTATAGTGCTTTTACAATGTAGATTGTGTCAAAGCAGCGTCAGATAGAAGATTATAGCAAATTTTAACAGTGTCAGTTCAGTTTTCAGTGTTTAGATTCAGTTTAGTTTGGCTCAGTTCAGTGTGGGGTAATAATCACTACTGAGTCCAAACACTGAGGAGCAAATCCATCGATGCACAGATCCGGAATCATCCTTACAATAATTTGTTTTAAAAGTTCTCTGTTTATTTACAGTACATGCGAGGACACTGACCTGAACAAACTGCCATACATACATTTAATTTATATTATTATATCAATCTTTACATAGATTTTAAAGACTTTATTTTTGTTGTTGAAAAAAGTATGGACATTTTACTTGTTTTGACAATTTATGTAAAGTATGTGGCCTTGAAATAACTAATTATAATATAAAAAAATGTCTTGTATAGTCAGTTTCATTCATGGTCTTAACCTACAGAAACCCTGATTTGTGTGAACCAGAAAGCAGCATTAGTTAAATTAAGCTGAGCTGCAATTTAATTTAAATAAAATGTATAATGTTAAGTATTTTATTAACTGAAATATTTCAGTGATATTGTTACTATTGGTTTACTTATGTTAAAGTCTGCATGTGTTTTTTTTTTTAATGGTCTTGTGCTCTCCAAAACACACGAGATGGCTGGTTGTAATGAAGAAGGAAAAGAATACAGACAAGAGCTGTACGTGTTTAATGGATCGAGTAAAAGAAAGCTTCCTCTATGGCGTTTCCATATGAGGTTTAGAGACCGTTAATGCAACAACAGATGCCTCTCTGAAAAGTGCTGAGGATGTAAATGATGTATCAGTTCATCAGACTAAAAATTAAATTAACCTCGAGTTTAAGACCTGGCTACTTTTCCCTATAAGTCTATCTGTGTTTTAACTAATCAGGTTAAACACCAATGTGCAATTGTTGTTAATTTGAGTTTGTAAGTAGAGCGGCCAACAAAATGTGTGTGTTGAAGATGGCTACTGCTGATCATACTATATTTAGTAACCTTTTTTGGTAACACTTTACAATAACATTACATGAATAATGATGTATTAATGTGTAAACTAAACATTCGTATGAATTAATGATGAGTAAATGTATGCGCTAATCAAGAACTAACGTTAACTACAACATGAGTCACTAGAGTTCATGTGTGAATACCGGCTACCGTAATTACTTGTTAATACATGATGGTGTGTTAATTAATGTATTAACAACCACATTAGGTTATGCTTAATTTAACCATCATGAACTCATGATATGTTATTGTATAATGATGTTATGACTTTACTTGGAGGGGCACATCTCCTTTAACTCATTCTTAATTACTCATGAACTCCTTATGCACGTCCGATAGTGTGTTTACACTGAATAAAATAAAAAAGTGTTCTGTCAACATCAGCATGAACAGGAGCTCATGAGTAGTTAAGGATGGATTAATGGTGATGTGCCCCTCCAAGTAAAGTCATGACATCATTATCCAGTTAATAGAGTTAATGTTGGTTACATTTAGCTTAAACTTAAATGTTAATTAATACATGAATTAACAATGTAATAACAATGTAATTAAGGTAAGCTGTTATTCACACATGAACTCATGTGACTCATGTTGGGGTTAACGTTAGTTCATGATTAGCGCGTGCATTTACCCGTCATTAATTCTTAATAATGTTTAGTTTACATATTAATACATCATTATTCATGTACTGTTATTGTAAAGTGTTATGTTTTTTAACTGAATCTTTGACCTTTCTTCATCTGACTGACTGCTCATTTTTGGTCTAAAACTGTCGGTTCTGTTTACGTGCTGGATGTATGGAAATGATGCTGACTTTAAACAAGAGGAGAAGAGTATATGCTTTTCTTTTGTCTAAATAGCTGTCTTAATAAATTAGTTGTCATCATTGTATTACTTGCTGTAAAATCATGATGTTTGATTGAATAAGGTGGCAGGATTCATTATTATATTTGCTACAGTGGAATAATACATGGCCTATGGTTTCTTGTTGACTATAGAGTAAACATGTTGGATGTTTCCCTGTTCTCTCTCCCCCCAGCACCAACTTGTTTTTTCTATATTAAATAGATGTCTACCTGTTTCACCGTTATCTCTGTATACTTGTCAGACTGATTGTGCATATATCCTTATTGATTTTGCTTCTGCTTTACTCCAGGTCTACTTTATTGACTCTAAGAGCTTGTCTAGCCAGAATACCCTTCTCATTTCCTTACACACCTACATTAGCAGGGACTCAAATGAAATGTATAGATATGCATAAGGCTGACGATAGCTGACAGGACAACTTTTTGAGCAATGTTTCTGGGCAACTTTATAGGAAATGATGCCATAAATGGGCAACCGAATGAGACATGAGTAACTAATTAGGGCAATGGGTTATAGATACCATATTGTTGTCCATTCTTAATAGACAAGTAGCCAAGCAGCATCGCTTTGCAAAATTTCCTGGAAACATTGCTCAAAGTTGCCATGTGTATTACCAGCATCATGTTAATGTAATACAGAAAATCTCCGTTAGAATAGCCTTCCTAATAACAGATCTTATATTTTCATGAGATGAGTAACTATCTGATGCAATAACTGCGTTAATCTCATACTCCTTTATCCACTGCTGAGCATTTAATATTGCCAATCACTCTGTTGTATAATAAATTATTATTATTATTATTAAAGGCTTTTGGGTGTTCTGTCCCTTTAAATGTAACATTCAAAACGTAGACTACAATCCAAGCTACAAGGCCCGGACATTGACACGCCTATTGTTGCGTTGTAGGTCCGCCTTAAGTGTTTCAACTAGGTCGTCTAAGCGACTGTAAAGCTTTCTAGAGTAACCCTTGACCGTACGTTTTAACTAAGCTTGTTGAGAATCATGTCCGGAAGAGGCAAAGGTGGTAAAGGACTGGGTAAAGGAGGCGCTAAACGCCATCGCAAAGTTCTTCGTGATAACATCCAGGGAATCACCAAGCCCGCCATCCGTCGTCTCGCTCGCCGTGGTGGAGTCAAGCGTATCTCTGGTCTGATCTACGAGGAGACTCGCGGTGTGCTCAAAGTGTTCCTGGAGAATGTGATCCGTGACGCCGTCACATACACCGAGCACGCCAAGAGAAAGACCGTGACTGCCATGGATGTTGTGTACGCGCTGAAGAGGCAGGGACGCACTCTGTACGGGTTCGGCGGATAAACGTCTACGATTAATCTTAAAACCAAAGGCTCTTTTAAGAGCCACCCACGATGTCGTAAAAGATGCCTTTATACAGCTTATTGTGTTTGTATTTTTATGTGAAATTTTAATTCAACTTTGAATGACTTCTTGTTGCCATATAATACGTTATAGATAGTTAAGTCTAACTGTATATTTGGTTTTGAAGTCTAAAATTTATCCGGCATATTAACAATACCACTTACTGTAAAACATCAGTGTGGGGGATTAAGACTTTAAGACTCAAATAATTTGAACTACTTAAATTGCACAATACACCGTTTCAAGGTGTTTGAAACCCAGTCACTCCTTTAGATTTTCATTTTTTGGTGAATATATTTTCCCGAGTTGTTATTTGCATCAATTTTATCGTTCCAATGAATCAAAGTATTTTATTTATAGAAAAACTAATTCTGAGCGGGAAAATAAAATAACAAAAGCCCGTTATCTATGAGGAAGTTACTCATGGGCGGGGCCTACAGTTTCAAAGTATACAATTGGTAGATCTACTTGCAGGCGTGTCTCTTTTATGACCAATGAAATCAGCGTCACACATTCATTGCTCCAATCAGAGAACGCTGGTTATTCCTTCTGAAATTTGCATAAGGGCGTAATAAATAGCCAGTGTGTGGACTCAGAATACATTCAGCAGTTTTGTTATTTGTCAAGCAAACATGCCTGAACCTGCGAAGTCCGCACCCAAGAAGGGTTCCAAGAAGGCGGTGACCAAAACCGCTGGTAAAGGTGGAAAGAAGCGCAAGAGGACCAGAAAGGAGAGCTACGCTATCTACGTGTACAAAGTGCTGAAGCAGGTTCATCCTGATACCGGAATTTCCTCTAAAGCGATGGGCATCATGAACTCGTTCGTCAACGACATCTTCGAGCGTATCGCCGGTGAGGCGTCTCGTCTCGCTCATTACAACAAGCGATCCACCATCACATCGAGAGAGATCCAGACCGCCGTGCGTCTCCTGCTGCCCGGGGAACTGGCCAAACACGCCGTGTCTGAGGGCACAAAGGCCGTCACCAAGTACACCAGCTCCAAGTAAAAGTGCTGAGTCAACTCCTACCCAAAGGCTCTTTTAAGAGCCACCCATGTTTACACCGAAAGAGTCTATTGTTCAAAGTGTGGTCGGTGGTCCAGTAGCTGTCATGTCCGCTCCCTATATGCAGTGTTTCACCATTTTTTTTTCGTTTGAAAGCTTAATTAAGAATAGCGTTTCGATGACCAGCAGTAGCATTTGTTTAGATTCTGATGAAATCAGGGGAGTATTCCAGAAAGCAGGTTATGTGACACCCGGGTAAGTTAGAGAGTAAGTAAGTGGATAACCTCAGCTTTCGGTTCCGAAATTGGAGGTAACTTTTGGGGTATGTTAAATCACTTTTTTTTTTTTATTATTATCACATCATCAGCAGCACGTGTGCTATGATGAGCGAAAAGCTTGGATGCTGGCTCCAGACAGTGTAAATACAACGACAGTGCGAAATACAGACAGTGCAAAAGTAGTTAAGTAGCCATAGCAACTTACTCTGAAGATAACCTGCTCCGGAGCAGGTTATGTTCCAGAGTTTGTTTCAGAGAGTTTATTGAGCATTGCAGGCTCTTGATAAGATTTTTGATGAACGTAGAGGCACAGATATACAAGTTTTTTTCATCGTGAGAGGGTTAGGAGTGCATAGTTCTTTTCATAACCAAATAAATATTTGAATGAGCGTTGTCGTTTTTCAAAAGAATCTTTAATGTATTTAACAAACCTTTTGAAATCAAAGGTGACAAATCGCAACGCAGGTCTGCGCTTACCATGGCTAACATACCGCTCAGTGCAGCTCTTTGTTTTTTTTGCGTCAGGGTATTTTACTGTACAATGTGGAAATAGCGTGTCCATCTGTACAGTATGCCTAGCACTGAACTATTTTATACACTTTTGTACAGTTAATCGGCCATAAACTACTGAGTATCATTACTTCAATGTGTTAGAGCGTGGCAAAAGTGTAGTGGTCAGTGCGCCCCTAAAGTACAACAGTGCTTTCCTCAGTTCTCTTCCTCTCTCTCTCTCAGCACCCCTCACATTTTGTTTTTTCTGTAGCCTATATATAATATTATAAGAAGTGGCAGCTTTGTCTTTTCTATGAAAATATATCCAAATTTAAATATGCAGTCGTTCATATGTATACATCAATTCACAAGAGATATATCCAGCTGCAGGCCCGCAGAACCACACACGTTTCAGGCACACACAATCCAGCACACACGTTCTAGGCAAACCATATATGGTTACGACGGAAGTTAATGTTATTAACGTCTTCTCGGACATCGTCATCAATATATTTTTTATAAATATTGTACACAATAAACAATAGTCTTTACTCTTTCACAAATATTGCGATCGAGACGGGCAAATGGTGAACATTGTTTCTGATCGCTATATATTAAATATAATAGACTAAATAGTTTTCTATCCGTCATCATAGATAATCAGTCATTATTATATGACAGAGTCAATATAGCAGATACTCGTTTGCTGGCCTTGCTGAACTATCTAAATTGGACAGTTTTAATTTATATAATGGTTGAAGGAAATAATAACAAGTTAATATGCATAGGCAATAACATCTTTATATGTAATAAAAAATCTTTTTACATTTAATAAATGTGAACACTATATTTTACTCAAGCGATTTAATAGTATTTATTTGCTTAATTTTCTAATAACTTTTTTATTAATGATTTCCCACATTAAATACTATAGTAATTTATAGTAAGTAATATTGTTTTTAAACCATAAAGTACTAGTAATTTGTGGTAATTGTGGTTGCAACAAATTTAGCAATACAAACAAATTAACTATTAATAATGAATTAAAATAAATTATATATATATATATATATATATATATATATATATATATATATATATATATATATATATATATATATATATATATATATATATATATATATATATATATATAACAGTTGCTACAGTTTAGTAAAAGATGGTAGTTTAAATCAGTTTATAACTATATTAATTTTAAATTATTATCTATAGTAATTCATTTATAATGTGACACATTATTGTTTTTTTATTTTTTTTTAATATATTTTACAACAAAACGATTTTAACCAAGTATGACAACATTAAAATCCTGAATTAGTTTATTACACTTAATACAATTAGACGGTCTGTTATGTTTTTTTGTGTATGTGGATACGTGAATAAAGTGTTTAACCAATTATTTTTATTTACATAATTTAAGTTCAGAAACTGTAGCGATGTTAAAATGATCTTTACAATAATGAAATAATGACTGAAATGGGAAACCATAAACTGTTGACAGTCTAATGAATGGCAATCGCAGCACGGGCGTTCTCGATTGCCGTACTTGTGAAATACACTAGGTGGCGATAACGCTCCTAAGGAGTTAGTTAGTTACCATATATGGCTTGCCTAGAACGTGTGTGCTGGATTGTGTGTGCCTGAAACGTGTGTGCTGCGGGCCTGCAGCTGGATATTATTGATTCACACTGCACACACACACCCTTGTGGACTCGTCACACGAATATGACCAAAGCCCGTATACTGAATGATACTGAAATTAAACTTAATCAGACTGATTGTTTTATCTTTTCTAAAAATTTCTGCGCTATATATCACCCTTCAGGGAAAGACTGAAAATACGGGAGAAATACAGGAAATTACCTTTACGGGATGATAGCGGGATAGAACTGTAAAATATGGGAGAATCCTGGGAAAAACGGGAGGGTTGACAGGTGTGTATATATATATATATATATATATATATATATATATATATATATATATATATATATATATATATATATATATATATATATATATATATATATATATATATATATACAGGGGCGGACTGGCCATCTGGCAAATGCCAGAAGGGCAGGACCATTTTTTTAATGTGGGCCGGTCAGTGTTACACGTGGGCCGCTGCCAACCGCCTCCTCTTTAGTTGGTGATCGCTCTCTCACCCACAGCCCCACCCCACACCCCACCACTCTTGAGTTGGTGATCGCTCTGACCATATATACATACACACACACACACACACACACACACACACACACACACACACACACACACACACACACACACACACACACACACACACACACACACACACACACACACACACACACACACACACACCACACACACACACACACACACACACACACACACACACACACAACATTTCTGTCTGGTTCTTGAATCTGATGGGCTGATTGAGCCGTGTGCAATATTTTGCCAGTAACAGCACACAAAGGCCTCTTCACCTTTGTGTATTACTCTGCCCACTGACAGTCAGCAACAAGCAGAGGACACTCTACAATTGTCTCTGACAAATATTACTGCTGTTGGACTTCAATGTACTTTTGAGGCTTTTTTTTTTTAGTTGAAAATCTAGTTGTTTATTTTGCAACTATGCAGTTTATTTATAAGAACAGTGCCTATTTTAAAATATTTACAATTTCTGAGAGACAGCTCGGCGGCGGCCATTAGCCTGCCATACTGAGTAGACCAAAGACGGTTGACGTTTTCATCCCCAAGATGTCGACAGGACCGCGTAATAACAAAGACTATAGAATACACCTTTAAAGGGACTGTTAGTTTATGACCATTTGTCTGTTTTAATCTGACACAGCACGTTCACTTTCCAACACACAAACATGGTCACACTTTGGACTTGGTTTGTTCCACGGGAGTGACTATTGACTCACTTGTTGGAACGGAAGTATTGATTAGTGACCACAAACTTCTCACTTTCAATCTGATCCCACCCTCAACACAGTTTGTCAGCGAACGCATTATCTTGTTTAGACAACTTGGAACAATTAACTATGATCATCTTAGGCAGTCCACCGGTGAATTATCACCTATGACATCTGTTGACCAGTACAATCTTGTTTTTAAACGTGTATTAGACGACTTGGCCCCCCTCAAAAGTCGTGTTGTAACGTTTAAAAGATCATCTCCATGGTATACAAATGATTTACGAAAGATGAAAGCTGTTGGCAGGCAATTGGAGCGGAAATACGTTAAAACTGGGCTCACCGTTCATAAATCACTGTTCGATCAGCATCAAGCTGATTATCACAATGCTCTTATAGCAGCTAAGAGGGAATTTTACTCAAGAACTATTAGTAATAATAGTTCTAATTCCAGAGTTTTATTCCGTACAGTTAACAGCTTGATCAGACCCTCCCAAAACTCACACCCTCCCACTATAGAGCGATGTAATGAGTTTCTCAATGTTTTCACTGAAAAAATTGATGACATATTCAACTCTATTGCCTGTGATCGTGCTCTCGTCCCTGTTGAGCTGCTTCCTTCTGTTCTACCTACATCAGGGTTCTCAACTTTTATTGCTGTGGATTCTGAATCTATTACACGTATTGTACTTTCTATGAATTCTTCCACCTGTACACTTGATCCATTCCCTACCGCTATTTTGAAGCATTCTATATCTGTCTTTGAGCCCCACATCACTGCTATTGTTAATGCATCCCTCAGTGATGGGATTGTTCCACCAGCATTGAAGACGGCCGCTATAACACCTGTTCTTAAAAAACCTGGCAACGACACTGCACTGTTGTCAAACTATCGACCGATCTCTAATCTACCATTTGTGGCTAAAGTCCTTGAACGTGTGGTGGTGAGCCAGCTCCATACTCATCTTCATGCAAACACTCTATTTGAGAAATTTCAGTCTGGGTTCAGAGCAGGTCACAGTACTGAAACTGCTCTAGTTAGGGTCGTAAATTACCTTCTTCTAATTGCAGATAGTGGGGCCTGTGGGATTCTCATTTTGTTAGATCTCACTGCTGCTTTTGACACCATATGTCACAGTATACTGCTGGACAGGCTCAGGAAGTGGATTGGTTTGTCTGGTACAGTAATTAACTGGTTTGTCTCTTATCTTGCTGACCGCTCTCAGTTTGTCTGCTTGGGTGCTCATAGATCTCGAACTGTTCCATTGCATCAGGGTGTTCCTCAGGGGTCTGTCCTTGGTCCACTGTTGTTCAGTATTTATATGCTGCCTCTGGGCCAGATTATAAGTAAATATGGCTTGGGGTACCACTGCTACGCTGATGACACTCAAATCTATGTTAGTGCCCGCCCCGATCTTGACACTGCTACGTCAGCTATATCGGCCTGTCTCTTAGAAATTAAATCTTGGATGAATCAAAACTTCCTTAAATTAAACGGTTCCAAAACTGAGGTCTTACTAATTGGCACTCCGACTAAGGTTAGTCACTATAGGGATTTCACACTCTCGGTTGATAATGTTCAACTGTCTCCTTCTACCCAGGTGCGTAACCTCGGGGTGCTCTTTGATGCACAGCTCGGTTTTAACTCCCACTTCAAACACTTAACTAAAACTGCCTTCTTTCATCTCCGCAATATTGCCCGGATTAGACCATTTCTCTCACGACCTGATGCAGAGAGGCTCATCCATGCCTTTATCACATCACGTCTTGATTTTTGTAATTCACTTTTTGGGGGTTTACCTACAAGTTCCCTCAGAAGATTGCAGTATATTCAAAATTCCGCCGCACGGGTTCTGACACACACTTCATCACGCCATCATATTACTCCTGTGTTACAACAATTACACTGGCTTCCTATTAAATCACGAATTGATTTTAAGACCTTGATTTTAACCTACAAAGCAGTGCATGGGCAAGCACCTTGTTACATCTGTGACCTGGTGACTCTTGCCACCCCAGCTCGCAGTCTTCGTTCAGCATCAGGACTTACTTTGCATCAGCCTCGCTGCAAACTCAAGACCATGGGTGGGAGAGCTTTCTCTTACAATGCGCCCAAGCTGTGGAATGCACTACCAATCAGTATTAGGAATGCCGCCTCCTTGGACTGTTTTAAGAAACTTCTTAAGACTCACCTTTTTAGCATTGCTTTTAACTTAGGATGACCAATTTGTTAACTTTTTATTCTATCTTATGGCTTATATTTTTATTGTTTTATTGCATCTTTTTTATTGTTGTGCTGTTTTGCTTGCCTTGTATTGTTACTATTCTACCTTGTAGCGCTTTGAGTTTAAGAAAAGCGCATTACAAATAAAATTTATTATTATTATTATTATTATTATATGCGTAATGTGATCTTAGAATCGAGAAGCAGCACGACTGACAAAAACAGCTTTTCGTGCGAGCAAAAGAAAGCAGGAAAATAACAAATGAGGGGATCACGCGCACGGTGAGAGGCTTTCCTCACTCACTGACGAGGGGTTTAGGGGTCAAGTGTTTAAAAGCTCCTGTGCCGTTTCCTCACTCGAAGCAACCGTGCCTGGAAACGAAACTAGTGCGATGCTCGTGCACACAGTCCTTCAAGGGCTCGAGATCCTTTGTAAGCAGCAGCAGTTGTCACTTTCGCTTTAATCAAGATTATTAATTGGCCTAACATTAACCTTTTGCGCGGCATCATCCTTTCAATAACACGCACAGAATGTTTTTTAGCCACTTTTTTTCTTTTCTTTTCCTTTTCTTTTTTTTTTTTCTTTGCTTGCTGCTAGTTTTGTTATTATAATTTAATAATCATCCTTTACAATAATATTGATTTAATATGTGGTTGTATGCATAGTTAACTGTTGATCTGGCAACTTGACCCAGAATAGACCACTGTGCATAGTTTTAGATGCGTGAGTATATATATATATATATATATATATATATATATATATATATATATATATATATATATATATATATATATATATATATATATATATATATATATTTTTTTTTTAATTGTCAGCTGTTTTGTTGAATAAAAAGTGTATGTATACAGCAGTATTTTGCTTGTTTTGACACATTATTTATAATTTGTGGCAAGGAAATAATAGGTTTGGTGTGGCCAGAGAAAAAAAAGTAAATCCTTATTGTGTTGAGCCCTGAAAAGTCCTGTGAAAGAAAACTAATTGCAATGCGACACTTTTTTTATGAAAGCATAACCCATTTGCTCATGCTCATTGAGTAAGCTCATAAACAAAAACAGTTAAATGAACGAAGAAGCAAGTGGAAAAAACACAAAATCTAAATGAAGTCATTTTAGCATGCCGCAAAAAAGGTAATGTCAAGCCCTGTATATATATATATATATGTATATATATATGTATATATATATATATATATATATATATATATATATATATATATATATATATATATATATATATATATATATATATGTGTATATATATATATATATATATATTATATATATATATATATATATATATATATATATATATATATATATATATATATATATTGGTCGTGCCCAACTGAGCCTGGTTTCTCTCAAGGTTTTTTAAATTCTTCAGTTTTGCCAATTGGTGAAGTTTTTTCCTCGCCACTGGCTTGCATGGTTCGGGATCTGTAGAGCTTCGCATCGATGGCATTGCTCTTAAGTGTTTGGACTCTCAGTAGTGATTATTATAATCACTGTGGTTTAATAATCACACACACACACACACACATATATATATATATATATATATATATATATATATATATATATATATATATATATATGGGTGAACTGTCCCTTTAAATGTAAAATTCAAAAAGCAACTACAATCCGAGCCACGAGGCCTACAGATTGACACGCCTATTGTGGCGTTGTAGCTCCGCCTTAAGTGTTTCAACTAGGTCGTCTAAGCGGCTGTAAAGCTTCTCTAGCGATCCACTAAGTCATACGATCTGAGGTTAGTCTATTGAGGATCATCATGTCTGGAAGAGGCAAAGGCGGTAAAGGACTAGGAAAAGGAGGCGCAAAGCGTCACCGTAAAGTTCTGCGTGATAACATCCAGGGAATCACCAAGCCCGCCATCCGTCGTCTCGCTCGCCGTGGCGGAGTCAAGCGTATCTCCGGCCTGATCTACGAGGAGACTCGCGGCGTTCTTAAGGTGTTTCTGGAGAATGTGATCCGTGACGCAGTCACATACACCGAGCACGCCAAGAGGAAGACCGTGACCGCCATGGATGTTGTGTACGCGCTGAAACGGCAGGGACGTACTCTGTACGGGTTCGGCGGTTAAACATCTACCATCAATCTTGAAACCAAAGGCTCTTTTAAGAGCCACCCACTTTGTCATAAAGGACGCTTTTGACTTGTTTTTTTGGGGTCTTGATTGTTTTTTTTTTTTTCCGTACAGTCAAAGAAAGAATTAATCACCACTGACGAAAACATTTAGGAAAACAGGACCTGTCTACATATAAAAATAGCATCTACTAATCATTATATTGTAAGTATGCGAATAAGCTTGATAAACAATCAAACCTAATATTTTACCAGCAGCAAAAATACCCGAACCAGAGTGCGTTGACAGCATTAGTTGTCTCCATGCTGTCCTTCGACCAAACACAACTCTAGCTCTTTTGATGAGCTGGAAAATATCCGGTTATCGCACCCAGTGGCTCCTAGTGCCATTACAAACTCTGCTTATCACATCACAAAGAACCAAAATGAATGTAATGTTTGTCCGTTACAATGTAAATTAAATAAAACCTTTTCTAATAAATTACTTTGTTTTAAAATTGTTTAAGAAATGCTAAAGAAATACTGCAATTAGTTCTGAATATTTTCTGATGACGATAATGTATTAAAGGTATTGTTGTGAATGTGATTGTGCTTATTAACGTAGTCTTTTCATAAGTATGTGAGTGGCTCATTTATGAAAAGTAAAATTAATATCCACCTTAGAAGCTAAAGTTAAACTTTTGTTAATTTTCCTTTGGTTTAGTCCCTTTGATCATCAGGGGTCGCCACAGCAGAACGAACCGCCGACTTATCCAGCATTTGTGGGTGCCCTTCCAACTGCAACACAGCACTAGGAAACACCCATACACCCTCACATTCACACTCATACACTAAGGCCAATTTAGTTTATTCAAGTTGTACTTCTATGCACCTATACCGCGTGTCTTTGGACTGGAAAACAGAGCCCCCAACATGGGGAGAACATGCAAACTCCACACAGAAATGCCAACTGACTTAGCCAGGACTCGAACCAGCGACCTTCTTGCTGTGAGGCAACTCTTTCCAAGCTAAAGGGAAAATCCCTTCTTTAATACTCACATTGAAAATATGACAGACTGGTTCCGCCAAACAACTGGCCACTAATTTTACAAGGCGACCATCTAAGTTATCCCTTCCTGATGGTTTATCTATATTTATCATTGTTCCACTTGTTGTACATTTACTTCCTTCAATTCAAAACATAGAGCTGGGTTAATCACTTACTATTTTTCCAATTTGCTTTTCATTTGATATAATATTATCAGTTAATATTTCTTCTCTAAGCTCATTCACTTTATTTATAAACAAATCATTAAAATAATTGGCAATTTCATCTGATTTAGTTAAAAATAAATAATCTGTCTCAATAAAAAAAGGAGTTTGACCTGATTTCCATTATTTCATTAATTATATTCCACATTTTTTTTCCGTCATATTTATTTTCACTTAATTTTATTTTATAAAATGTCCTTTTCTTTTTTGTATTAATCTTAGTTACTTTATTACGCAATTTACAATAGACTTCCCAATCCTGTTTATTCCCAGTTCTATTTGCAATACCCTTTGCCACATCTCTTTCTGCCATTATGCTCTTCAGTTCATTATCAATCCATGGTGCCCTAATATTCTTCACTGTGCGTTTCTTCATAGGTGCATCTTTGGACAGCAGACATTATAGACAAGGCATATGAATCCTGTTTTTATTAGTGTTATGCTGCAACAAATACTGTATAATAAACTTCGGATGATTGCTTTGTTATATACCAATTTTGCAATATGTAGGTTTAATATGCTACGCACTGGTGCAGTGTTTTAAAGTACTGAAACTTCGGTTAAAATACTTCGTAAAACATGCATTTGCTTGAAGGCAATTGATATCTACTCGTGGGTGTGTCTTACAATTTATTATATTTTATTGTATGATGAGCTCTGGTGTGCATTTCCCTTTGGATTAATAAAGTCTAAACAAACAAACAAACAAAATATAAAATATGAAAAGGTTTTATGTTAAGAAAGAAAAAAAAAACATTAATAACTCTTGCTGCACATCTTGTTTTAGTTTTTTACAGGCCGTATGTGAAAAGTAAAACAACTTCAGAGAAAGAACAGAGGATAAATGACTCCATAAATCTAAAACAAAATTCAGGGCGTGTCCCATTTGAATTCTACAAAAAAGTATCGACCCTCTTCATATCAATAAGTTCTTTCTAGTCTGCTGAAAAATGTTTTATTGCACTTGTTTTGCTCTGTGTTTAAACGGAGAAAGCACAAGTTTTGTGTCGAGGCGATTATCTGAAGAGCGGTGATTGAGTCTACACGGTTCTCATGTGACACTTAATTTCACAGCGCCGCTCAGCTGAGCTTCATTATTCACTGCTTGCTGTAGGTGAAAGTTCCTGCTTAAAGAAATGGCTGAAACTGCTCCAGCTCCCGCTGCCTCGCCGGCTAAAGCTCCCAAGAAGAAAGCGGCGTCCAAGCCCAAGAAAACGGGCCCAAATGTCCGCGACCTCATCGTCAAGACTGTGACCGCGTCCAAGGAGAGAAACGGCGTGTCTCTCTCAGCCCTCAAGAAGGCTCTCTCCGCCGGCGGATATGATGTGGAGAAGAACAACTCCCGCGTTAAAACCGCCGTCAAGGCCTTGGTGACCAACGGCACTCTGGCTCAGACCAAAGGCACAGGCGCCTCCGGTTCATTCAAGCTCAACAAGAAGCAAGCCGAGCCCAAGAAGGCAGCCAAGAAAACCGCCGCGAAAGCCAAGAAGCCCGCTGCCAAGAAACCCGCCGCTAAGAAATCTCCCAAGAAGGTGAAGAAACCGGCGGCCACATCTGTGAAGAAGGCGACAAAGAGCCCCAAGAAAGCCAAGAAGCCAGCGGCTGCTAAGAAAGCGACCAAGAGCCCCAAAAAGGCAAAGAAGCCAGCAGCTGCCAAGAAAGCAGCCAAGAGCCCCAAGAAGGTGAAGGCAGTCAAGCCCAAAACTGCCAAACCCAAGGCGGCGAAGCCTAAAAAGGCGGCTCCCAAGAAGAAGTAAACGGCTATTTCTGCTCGATTCTTCTAAAAACCAAACGGCTCTTTTAAGAGCCACCAACTGAATCAAACTAAAGAGCTTTATTTCGGTGGATGAGTCGAAAAGATAATGTGTTGACTGGAATATTTGTCATTTAATCACATTTAATATTCTCAAACACTGTTTTGAGGTTTTACTGCTGAATAAAAATGATAATATTTTGAATAGGCCTAATGCTGGAAACTACTAATTGATTTCCACAGTAGTTTACCTCCTATGGACGTCAATGGTTACTGTTTTCTGCATATTTTTGCATTGTAACAAGAAAAAATACTAAGGTTTGGAAACACTATAGTTGTAAGTTGACAGTGAGTACATTTTCATTTGGGGTGAACTTAAACAGATGAGTGTGATGTAACGTGAAGTCGAGTATATGTGCAAAAATGCTGGCTTCCACACAATTTCTTCATGACGTCCCAAAACAAATTGATTGAGGTACCTGTTTTAACAAACAACAGTTACAAACTGTTTTATGTTCAAAGTGGATTGAACATAAAAGAAATTGTGCCTAAAATACTGCAGAATTGTGTTGATTCAGCTCATTTTAAAAATTATTTTGAACAGCAGAATTTTTTTTTTGACAGGAACTATAATGCTTCACTAACTTTTTTCACAATCATCATTTATTTTTGACTCAGTTACATCAACCTTTTGTTCAAGAAACGAGTCATTTCATCATAATTTGTCTTATTCTCAAGAAAACATTCATAGGGTAAGTACTTTATTACGTTCTTAAAGGGACAATTACCCCAAAATAGATATGTCTCCATTGATTCAACATCGAGTGGTTTCAAACCTTTATGAGTTTCTTTATTCTGTTAAAAACATGTAAGATATTCTGAAGAATGTAAGAAACATTGTAACCATTCATTTCCATAGTAGAAAAAAAAACTTTGTGAACCAATTTTTACCTCGTTCCTACACGTTTTGAAAAATGACATTTTGTGCGTGTTCAACAGAAAAAAAATTAGAAACACGTGAATTAAATGATAAATTTCAATTTTTGCACGAACTGTGCCTTTAAGGGCTGTCAGCAGCGGAAAGAAGGTGTGGTTTGCAGTTCGAAGTAACGCTCGCTGATTGGTTTGTATCATGTTCAGTTTTACAGCCAATAGGACAATCGCACGCTTTCTTTTTAAAAGCGCATCACGAAAATTGTGTTATTGTTATTTCAGGTAGCAGAAAATAAATATCTCGACTAAAATGAGCGGAAGAGGTAAAACCGGAGGAAAAGCCCGCGCTAAGGCCAAGACTCGCTCCTCCAGGGCGGGCCTGCAATTTCCTGTCGGCCGTGTGCACAGACTTCTTCGCAAAGGTAACTACGCTCAGCGGGTTGGTGCTGGAGCTCCAGTGTATCTGGCCGCTGTGCTCGAGTATCTGACTGCCGAGATCCTGGAGTTGGCTGGAAACGCCGCTCGGGACAACAAAAAGACCCGCATCATCCCCAGACACCTTCAGCTGGCGGTGCGCAATGATGAGGAGCTGAACAAACTTCTGGGCGGAGTGACCATCGCTCAGGGCGGCGTGCTCCCCAATATCCAAGCGGTGTTGCTGCCCAAGAAGACCGAGAAGGCCGCCAAGAAATAAACCAAATTACGATCGTTTCAAAACCAAAGGCTCTTTTAAGGGCCACCCATTTCCTCCTTAAAGGGTGACTTGTATTAGGTTGTGCTAATATTTCACTTATACAGATAAAAGCCACTGAAGTCTTGTACAAATGAACTTTGAAGGTTCATACCACACCTATTAATAAACAACACACTTTTGTAATATGTTTCTTTAAAGCTGTCAATTTCCCAGTCCCTCGAGTTTACAGCATTTACAACAGCCACAAAAGTTTATCAAACTGTATTACAGTCTGAATGGGCTTAAGAGATACCAAAACAAAATGAGATTACATGTTTTCATATTTTAGTTCTGTCGCGCTGCAGATAATCTTAATTATAGCCCAATAATATATACTAGAGGATTAATGAAAAATGGACAATATAAAGCAAATATTTAGGACGTTAGAGGTGAAAAGAATGCACGTTTGGGCGGGGACCTGTATTCAAAAGGACTCTCTGGTTTAAAAAGCAAAGGCGCACAGTCATTGGTCAACTGTCGTAAAGCGAAAGCAGACAATAACCAATCAAATTGATGAATTCACACCATCCAATAAGATCGTGGCAGCTACGCTTTAAATAAGCGACACCGTTCTCAGTGCAGATCACTTGTTCGAAGAGTTCAGCGAGTACTATCCTGTTGCAATGGCAAGAACCAAGCAAACCGCTCGTAAATCTACCGGAGGAAAGGCTCCGAGGAAGCAGCTTGCCACTAAGGCTGCCCGTAAAAGCGCACCGGCTACCGGTGGCGTAAAGAAGCCTCACCGCTACAGGCCCGGTACCGTGGCTCTGAGAGAGATTCGCCGTTATCAGAAGTCCACTGAATTGCTGATCCGCAAACTGCCCTTCCAGCGCCTGGTGAGAGAAATCGCTCAAGATTTCAAGACTGATCTGCGTTTCCAGAGCTCCGCCGTCATGGCCCTGCAGGAGGCCAGCGAGGCTTATCTGGTGGGTCTGTTTGAGGACACAAACCTGTGCGCCATCCACGCTAAGAGGGTCACTATCATGCCCAAAGACATCCAGCTGGCCCGCCGCATCCGCGGAGAGCGCGCTTAAACCCACTGCTGACGCATTTAAACCCAAAGGCTCTTTTAAGAGCCACCCATATCTCTCTTTAAAAGGCAATTGCTGAGATTCTTTAGCTGAACTGTTTGAATACTGGAATCTAAAGTAAAACAAATGTTTTAAAGAACAGTTAAAATACTAACTTCGGTTACAGCTTCAGGGGTGAACACAAACATAATTTACAATTTTGACAAGGTTACTGAAAGGGGAAAGATATTAAACGAAAATAATTATGTGTTTTGCAACGTAGTTCAGGTTATTCGAAGCTCTGAGTTTCTTTTTTTTTTTTTTTTTTTTTTTAATTTTGATAACGCTTGTTCTGTAACATAATACTATGCACTAAGAATTAAGATGCAAGTTTTTTTTGGAGAATCGTTACTTGCTAATAAAGAGGGGAAAATTAAACCAAAAAAAAAACATTTTGTTGCAAAGTTTGTAACTATTTGTTGACCAAGAAACCGTTAGGTAAAATGGTTGTGAAAAATGACGTCAAAAGCCATAACGTGGGCGGAGTCAACATTTCAAATCCTCTTATCCGCTCTCTTGCATGTTATTGGTTGTTTGACCTGACCAATCAAATCATTCTATGGGTAGGGCGGTGAATAAACCAATCACAGGCCGCGTTTCTTGTATTCAAAATTAGCATACACGGTATATAAAACCCAGTTCTTTCTGTTGGGGTATTATTATTAGGAGAGCTAAATTTAGCACTATGCCTGAACCAGCGAAGGCCGCACCCAAGAAGGGCTCAAAGAAAGCGGTAACTAAAACCGCAGGTAAAGGAGGAAAGAAGCGCAAGAGGACCAGGAAGGAGAGCTACGCAATCTACGTGTACAAAGTGCTTAAGCAGGTTCATCCTGATACCGGAATCTCCTCTAAAGCGATGGGCATCATGAACTCGTTCGTCAACGACATCTTCGAGCGCATCGCCGGTGAGGCGTCTCGTCTCGCTCACTACAACAAGCGCTCCACCATCACATCGAGAGAGATCCAGACCGCCGTGCGTCTGCTGCTGCCCGGGGAGCTGGCCAAACACGCCGTCTCTGAGGGTACAAAGGCCGTCACCAAGTACACCAGCTCCAAGTAAAGCGCGGAGTCCATTTCTACCCAAAGGCTCTTTTAAGAGCCACCCATGTTTTCGTCTGTAGAGAGCTTTCTGTCTGTCAATTATTAAATTGAACTGGCATAAGGGAAGACGCTTAAGACTAGTTAAAAATGTAGTCACTTCATACACCGCTCAAGATGACGTTGCTGAACCTCATAACCTAATCTTCAAGTTTCAAGTTTTTGTTAGAAATATTTACATGGTTCACATTAAACCGTAAATTCTGCAAAGTTTGAATTGAGTAGTAATTAGTTTCTAGGTGTTTATAACAAACTAGTTAAATCAAAACGTTTTTCACACTGAGCAAGAATTGCTTTTAAAATACGTTTTATTTAAAGTAAACCCTATCCCCCGGTTTCACAAACAAGGTTTAAGGCTAGTCGTGGATTAAATTGCATGTTTGAGCTGTCTAAACTGAAAATAACTTGCAGTGAGATGTCTTAAAATATGTCAGTGTCTTTTTTTGTCTACAGGTGCACACTAGTAATGTATTTTCTAAGGCTGTTTTTAAAAAATGTGGCTTAAATAGCCTAATTTAACTAAGGTCTAGTCCTGGCTTAAGCTAAGCCCTGTTTGTGAAACTGGGCCTATATGTTTTAAAGAGTTAGTTAACCCCCAAAAAGTTATTCTCATAGGTTACTTGTTCCAAACCTGAGTTTTTTTTAATACTGTTAAACAAAAGCTATTCTAAAGAGAGCTGCATTTATTCCATAGTGTTTTTTTTTTATTATTTAATGAAGTTAGTGGTCTTCAGTGTTTTTTAAAATTTCTTCTTTCGTGTTTAACAGAAACCACTTTAGGGTCAGTGAATGGTGAGTAATTTTTTTCATTGTCTTATAGTGGCTGGCAATACAACTAAAGGTGCAATAACAGGCAGCTTCAGATAAAAAGATGGAGAACAGGAGAGAGAGAGAGAAAATAAAACTGTTATTTATATTTCACTTTCTTAAGTATATTTTATAATTGCTCTGAATATAGATTGTTCTGCATTTTCACTGAAGATGCTCCGTAAACTGAATGTTTCATTACAGCGTTCATGCCCATTTTAACTACTAAAATTATTTTTTTTCCATGATTTTTCCAATACTTTCAAGTAAATTTTCATGACCTAATGTTTCATGCAATGTCTACATATACGTGGTAAAAAAAACAACACATGTTAATGTATTACAGCATATCATAAAACACGCAACAATCTATTTTCAATTTATATATTATTATTATATTATTGAAAATTTGTTTATTCATTTTCGTTTAGTCCCTTTATTACTCTGGGGTCGCCACAGTGGAATGAACCGCTAATTTATCCAGCATACGTTTTACGCAGCGGATGCTCTTCCAGATGCAACCCATTACTGGGAAACACACCTACTCTATGGACAATTTTAGCTTACCCAATTCCCCTATAGCGCATGTGTTTGGACTGTGGGACAAACTGGCGCACCCAGAAGAAACCCATGCCAACACAGGGAGAAAATGCAAACTCCACAGAAATGCCTGCTAACCCAGCTCGAACCAGCGACCTTCTTGCTGTGAGGCGATTGTGCCACCCACTGCGCCACCATGACACCTAATTTATATTTATATCTATGTAAAATTGATTTAGATCATGCTTACACTGCACTAATCATTTCCTGTCTTTCTTGTATATGATATTAATACATGTTCCACTGTCTTATACACCTGGAATGACATATTCCTGACTTATGTTTTCCAGTAATAAATGAACAGCTTATTCCACACACGTAGCTAATAACGTTTCTTCTTTTGGTTTATTGGCGGGTGGCAAACCATTTTAGGGTGCATTTCCACCACCACTCATATTGTGTTGGGAGTGTGAAACCTCAACAAGCGGTAGGAGTACTCCTCACAGATTATTAACTAAAATATTAGGTAAGAGCTTGGACAAAAGTAACAAATTGATTATCTCAAAAGGCCACAAGTTTTGCTTTCCAGGCTAGGCTATAACAGCACATTCAGCATGGAATCGTTACACTTTCATTTGTTTTAAATGCAGAAAGTAAACTATTGTAGTGGTCTTTTTCTTTATTACAGGTTGTATTTCTCATTTCATGCATCATAGTATTCAGCTATCTACAGGTTATTTAGTGCAATAACACTTCCTGATGTTTGCAATGTCTGATTTTTTTTTCAGTTTAAAAGTAAATCAGGAAAAAAAATGGCGAGAGTTTTTGTGGGGAAAGGTAACAGGGTTTATGTTAGTGGTGGGCAAAGCGAGGCTTCATGAAACGCTGAAACAGTCGAAGCAAATGTGTCGAAGCTTCGAAACGTTTCGAAACCCCACTCTACGGTGACACCTAGTGGTCATTTTTTATATATTGCACTGGAACAGCTTCAGCAAAGAACAGTTGAGCAAATTGAGGTATTAAAACCCCACTTTGTAGAATTGAACCTTCAAGTGCATTAGTGGAGCGGTTAGGGTTCCTGACTACCGTGTGGGATTCGTGGGTTCGAATCTAGGCTGATATAGCTGTTTTGAAATGCTTTAATATCAGTTCGAATTGCTCTGTTCTTGTATTGTTTTGTTTCAACATTGGTCTGACATCCGAATAAAACACTTTGTCAATAAATATGTCTTGTTTTGGTCATAAAACAGGGTTGTTGCTAGATCAGACACGGTTGTGGCCAGAAGTTAACAAGAATTATTTATATTATTCATTACATTTCCCATTTATTGTATTTTATAAATGACTACCCAAAATCTAAACCCAATCATCACAATACTGTAAAAAATATTAATTATTGTTTTACAGTGTTACAAAAATGATGCTAAATTGATGGCGTATCAGCAGCATCCTATCTAGACTACATCATAAAACAGTAACATTATTAAAATACCTAAAAATCATGATTTCGGAGTATTTGTACAAGTCGGGATTCGAACCCAAAAGTCATTTGAAGCACAGTAACAATGTGCACAAGAACGGTCCACTAGGCCATATGAGACAGAAGTGATGTCTGACCCTGTCAGTCAAATGCAAATTCGCCAGGTCTCGAAACGCTTCTGAACTGATCGATGCTTTGAATCGCTTTAGTCACGTGACCTGGGTGTTTCGGATCATGCTTCGGCGCAGTGTTTCGAAACACTTGCGCTTCGGGATCTCGACACTGTGTCGAAACGTCAGTTTCACATCAGCCATCCCTAGTTTATGTGCCACTGCTAATAGACTTACATTATTTTCCATTCCACATTATACTCTATGGTGTTTAGATTCAGACGTTTTATAAAATTAATAAAAATGTATCAAATTAATTAATGTTGGAGAAAATTTTAACATTGTTGGATTGCTTTTTAAACATTCAATGGAACTGAAATGTTCCATTATGACCATCTCACAAGTTTTGACGCGTATTAGTTCTCTTACGCTTGATCACGACATGAGAGTCTGTCACTCTGACGCAGTGGTGTCAGGAAAATCACCTCTCACTCAACATCAGCAAAACCAAGGAGCTGGTGGTGGATTTCAGGAGAGAGAAGAGAGAACACACTCCCATCACCATCAACGGGACACCAGTGGAGAGAGTCAGCACTTTCAAGTTTCTTGGAGTACACATCGCTGAGGATCTGACATGGACTGCCCACACAGACGCAGTGCTGAGGAAGGCACAACAACGCCTCTTCTTCCTCAGGCGTCTCAGGAGGTTTGGAATGAGCCCCCACATCCTCCGCTCGTTCTACACCTGCACTGTGGAGAGCATCCTGACTGGCTGCATCACCACCTGGTACGGAAACAGCACCAGCAGCAACCGCAAAGGCCTACATAGGATCGTGCGAACTGCTGGACGCGTAGTAGGAGGTGAGCTTCCCTCCCTCCAGGACATCTATACCAGGAGGTGCATGAGGAAAGCCAAGAGAATCATCAGCGACTCCAGCCACCCAAGCCATAGACTTTTCTCTCTGCTACCGTCAGGCAGACGGTTCCGCAGCATCCGGTCACGCACCAGCCGACTGAAGGAAAGTTTCTTCCCTCAGACTATCAGGCTGATGAACACTTAACACACACAAACTCTTTCATACCCCGCACTGCACACCATCAAGATGTAGCATGCACTGCACTTTAACAAATCCATACTTAAAACAATACTGCCTACAACTATGTGTACACCTATCCATCGTACTTATCGCTGTCAACATTGCCAATTTTACATTGTCTTGTTTTTTTTTGTGAGTATGTTGTTGTATATTACACTGTCTGTATTTTGCACTGTCTGTATTTTGCACTGTCTGTATTTCGCACTGTCGTTGTATTTGCACTGTCTGGAGCCAGCACCTAAGCTTTTCACTCATCATAGCACACGTGCTGCTGATGATGTGACAATAAAAGTGATTTGATTTGATTTGAGAGTCCATCCAATTCAGTGTATCTTCATTTATTTTTACACCAGATATCCACATGTGCCAATGTCATCAAAATCCACTCACATACAACTTGTTTGTTCCATCCTGATGAACTACAACTCCAATATTTAACTTTCACTTGTGCTCTCCAACTCCTGCACATCACACTAACAACTCGCGTGTCTCACAAAAAAAAAATGTGCGTACTATCTGCAGCATACTACACATGCGCAGTAGAAAAAATAACTCAAAGTATATGACATGCAAATGTGCAAGAACACAGTATATAACACAAAAACTTATGAAAATTACCTTGAACAATAAACTATGAAATATGGCTCTTACATTAAATTTAACATGAAAATGCAATTTAATTTTATTGTGCAAGAATAAAGGACATGATATGTTTGCAGGTAGCTTTAACAAGGGCATAGTGGGATATAATAAAAATAAACAAGATTAATGGGTCACAAAACACCAAAATACATTTTTTGAGCTGTTGAAAGTCTGTGTCCGCTGGTTCAAAATCTGTGTCCCACGCTGTTATAAACACTATTAGGACACATATATTGCAGTAAAAAGTGAAAATTGGTTTTTGCGTTATTTTGAGCAATTTCGTTTATCCGGTTTGAAACAAATTTTTGAAGCTACGTCACGGCCATGAGATACTTGTGTGTAAATCCAGCCTGGAGAGTGGCTGTCTGTCTTTTCGAGAACATTGTGACGTATCTGAGTGTGCGGCATTAATTCATGACAAAGACGTGCTTCAAACCAATCAGCGCGCTCTATTGTGTATGACGTGAAACTTCATTAATATGCATGATAGCTCCGGAGACTGTTTACCTGTTTACAGCGTTCAGACGGCAGAGAGACGCCACGTTGTGTTGCCAAAACAAGTGAAAGAACTAGAATTTGGAGACACGAGTCGTCGGTGTTGCATTTATTTGTGTGCTGCAACAAAGGTTTTGTTTTCATTTTCCCTCTATGAGAGAGCTGCTGGAATCGTGTGTGGATTATAGTGCACGCGACAGAATGCGTTTGTAAGGAACATTTTTTACCCGAGAGCTTTTCGCATCTGGAAATGCTGAAATCCGGATTTGCCGCTCGTCTCCTTTTAATAAAAAGACAGCTCCAGTGTGATTGTTTGTCTACAGATTTGGTAAGTGTGTGCAGTGCAGTGCCCTTTGTTTTACCCAGATTGCAAAGTTAGTTTGTATTGTCAGCAGCGCTCTTTCAGTTTTTAAAGACATACCTCAGTCAAAATGATTTAGTTACTAAGTTTACGGTATGTTATTATCACTGCAATATTATAGTACAATATTATAGACTGAAAGATCTGCTGTAAATGCTGCTCTCCGAGTGTAAACATGTAAACAGAAACTATTCGCGTCATGCAGGATTTTCGCCGCATTTTGTGACAGGATAGTCTATACACACACGGCTTTCTGACGCTACCTACCGAGTACATAAGTTACAGAGAAATGCGGAGGATTTTTTTCTCTCATTCGCCGTGCGGTATCAAGCATACTGCGTCTGTGTGTATGTTTTGCCTGTGAAATCAGCACGTGTCCAAATGGAAACTCCCTTCTTTGCAAGTCCTTCCATCTTTCCCTCCCCCGACACTCCCACACTCCCAGAGCTGGACACGTCCACTTTAATGACTTTTTTCAAACTAGAGGTGTGAAAACACCCTGCTGAGACAGGGGGTTTCGTGGCCCTTTAAGCCAGTGAGCATATATTGTTGTGTTAATTTTGACCCACCTGTGTGTTACTTTTGAAGGATTCGGATTTCTACCATCCCATCCGGTCCCGTCCATCTCAGTGTGGATGTTTATCCTTTCCTCATCATCTTATTTCTCATTATTTTCATTAAAGATAATTAATTGATTATTTGAACGACTATTTAACTTTGCATTGATTTCAACTAATGAATGAGTTAAATACACAGAATTATGTAAGAATGTTCAGTGCATTGCCTGTCTCTTTGAAACTATTTTCAGGAGCCACCAAACTAGGTCAGAGGTCACAGAGACCTTGAGTGGAAATGAACGGCTGAGGACTTGAAACAACTTCTATTGTTTCTATTGTTATTTCTATGAGTTAACTCTATCTTAAATGTCTTGAGTGATTTTGCTATTTTTACGGTTAATTCTTTTAAAGTGATTTTACTTTTTAGTCAAGATAGACTTGGTGTAGTGAGAATTTAACTGTCTGAATGTAGATTATACCGGTTTTTAACCAGTTTTGATGAAGACGGCTGAGAAGTACACTCAGCCTTGGATAAGTAACAGATTGTACTTTAAGTGTGTACGCTCTATTTGATTGTAGATACTTTTAACAGGTCTGGAGTCAGCTCTAAACAGTCTATTGGATGTCTGACGTTTATGCTTAAGATATTGTTCAGAATTGTACGCACGCACCCACGTGGAAATTTTCCTAGTCTATCTGTGTTTTAACCAATCAGGTTAGAACACCTCTATGTATGACGCAGAAAATGACATTCTGTAAAGAGTATAATTGATGTTGATTTGTGATTGTAAGCAGAGCGGCCTAGGAACTCATTGCGAGTGTTGAAGCTGGCTTCTGCTGATGAAACTGCAAACTATCTTCTGTAAACTTGATTTATTTATTTAAATCTCTGACTCTGGTTCTTCTTCATCTGACAGACTGCTCATTCTTTGGGTTAAAACTGTAAATACCCCAACACTTTCGTCCCTGCATATGGGGTCACAAGTAACAGTGTGCAATTTATGTTTAAAGTGAAGTTATATTGGAGTTGTTCTACATTTATACTAAATAACACCTGATTTTCATCTGTTACACTGAAAAAACGTTTTCAAGCAGTTCCTCATCCAATGAATAATGCGTCAGTTTATTTTTCAGTAAATTTTTTTTTTAGTTCACAACAGAATCAAGACTTCGACAAATTAAGATTATGCTCAAAGGCAGAGCATGCATAATAAACACAAGCTCGTCTAGTTAGCTCTATCTGTGTGGATCGTCGAGGAAGCACTGGCTCCTACACATGGTTTTGCACTGGTGTAGCATTATAGTTCGTTCATTCGTTTTCTTTCAGCTTAGTGCCTTTATTAATCAGGGGTCGCCACTGCGGAATGAACCGGCAACTTATTCAGCATACGTTTTAAGCAGCAGATGTGCTTCCAGCTGCAACCCATCACTGGGAAACATTCGCACACAAACACTACGGACAATTTAGCTTATTCAATTAACCTGTACCGCATGTGTTTGCACAGTGTGGAAAACCGGAGCACCCGGAGGAAACCGCGAACACGGGGCGAAACTCCGCACAAATATGTCAACTGATCCAGCCGAGGCTCAAACCAGCGACCTTTATGTTGTGAGGCGACAGCGCTACCCATTGCACCACCCTCTATAGCCACCCAATGTATTTCTGCTAAAACATTTGTCAGTCTCATCCAATGAGCATTCAGCTGTGTCATTAGCCAGGCGTTTCCCATCATGCTTTTAGTGAGCGCAGTCTTTGGAGAGCAACTGCTGCCGACTGCTCAATCCGAGGCGTCCGCCTGGCGCACGTCGCAACTCGGACACATTTCTAACCGGCATGCATCTTGCGGTGATCACCGGTGATTGATTCTGCGCAGATTTTGGCCATCTCAAACGAGCCTAGTGTTATTGATCCAGGCAGACCTTTAAAACTACAGTCTTATTGTCCGATGACGTCATTTATTTCCGGTACCGGTCATGCAGACTTCAACTGGAGTCAGATTAATTACAATAGAGTCAAATAAATAATTGATATAGACATGCCATTTTTTTTATTATTAGTTCAGAATAGCAGCGTAAGCTTCAAACCTTACAACAGTGCCGTCTTTCCTATTTCCATGTGCCTTGCTTTCTTTCCCCACTTTTGATTGAATGTTGAATAAATATCTTCCCTTTGACTCTTTATTCCAGTTCTCTTGCCATATAGGCTTCACAGATAGCAGCAGTGCTTTACTTTTAGCATTGGAGTATGTAGAAGTTGTCCAACAAAAGAACTCTATTATTTTTACAGACTTCAAATCATGCCTCCAAGTGATGGCATCTTCAAAAAAATTATCATCCTTTGATTGATAGTATTTTAACCAAAGCTCACCATCTACAAAACCAGTTTTATCATATAATTTTTCGGTGGGTACCAGGACATGTTGGACTTTCAGGAAATGAGCGAGCTGATGCAGCTGCTAAAGACGCTTTGAAGCAGATGGTGAACAAATGTCAAAATCCCCCATCAGAGATGAGACCTTTTATCAACGTTTACATTTTAAATAAGTGGCAAGAGGAGTGGGATGCATTGGAAAAAAATAAATGACATGAAATCCAACCTGAAATCTCAAACAGAATTTTAAGACATTTTAAGACTAGATTTGATCAAGTGATTTTTACCAGATGTCGTATTGGACATACGAGATTAACTTCCGCTTTATTTTTAACTCACTTTTATTATTAACTCACTTTTTTACTTGAAGACAAAGACCCCACTGGATGTTTGTACTGCACAATTCCTCTTACAGTAAGACACATTCTACTGGACTGTTCTGCTTTTAATGATTCCAGAAGACTTTTTTTTATGAAATTAACTCTCTTAAGGACATTTTTAACAAAGTGACACCAGAATTTTTTTTTTAATTAATAATTATTAACTCTAAAAATCTTATTTAACTTGTGATTTCATTTGTTTGTTGTTCTAAATTGTTTATTTATTCTTGAAATGTTCTTGCCATGAAAATAGCCTTGGTTGCTGACATGGCAATAGATAAAAAATACATTACATTACTTGCCATAGGCTTATAACTGCAGCTTACTGTATTATTGATTCTATAAATATTCTGAATATTTTCTTCTTCTTCTTCTTGTTTTATGGCGGGTGGCATTCAACTTTAAAGTGCATTACCGCCACCTACTATACTGGAGTGTGAACCAGAATGGCTATAAGACTCAAATTATATCTATTATATTAGTCTGGTTTCCCTCAAAAATGAAATTAAATAATTATAGTTCTTTGCTTGGCTGAGTGTTTGATTTGCTTCTATCGTTTCCTGTTGTATTTTCCTGAATATTTTCATTTCATTATTATATTTCTGACATTAGCTTAATATATGATCTACCGACTCTTCTACTTGACAAAAGTCACATAACCCTCCCTGTAGGATGTTTCCCAATCAGATGTAAAGTTTTATTTAATCTAGTGTTTCTGAATATTTTAATACAAACTATCAACTATATACTTTGAATGTAGGTATTACAAAACATTGCCAGAAACTATCAAATAGGGCGGGTCTTGCGATCTGGAGGGAAGTGCAGTGATTGGCTTTCAACTGAGGCAGACTCTGACCAATAGGCGAGAGGCACGTTAGCTTTAAAAGCTGATCGTCGCGGTTTACAGCTACAGACGCATTCGTCAATCTTCGAGAAGCAGCAAATCATGAGCGGAAGAGGCAAAACCGGAGGAAAAGCCCGCGCTAAGGCTAAGACTCGCTCCTCCAGAGCAGGGCTTCAGTTCCCCGTCGGTCGCGTTCACAGACTCCTCCGCAAAGGTAACTACGCTCAGCGGGTCGGTGCTGGAGCTCCAGTGTATCTGGCCGCTGTGCTCGAGTATCTGACCGCTGAGATCCTGGAGTTGGCCGGAAACGCCGCTCGGGACAACAAGAAGACCCGCATCATCCCCAGACACCTTCAGCTGGCGGTGCGCAATGATGAGGAGCTGAACAAGCTTCTGGGCGGAGTGACCATCGCTCAGGGCGGTGTGCTGCCCAACATCCAGGCTGTGCTGCTGCCCAAGAAGACCGAGAAGGCCGCCAAAGGCAAATAAACTACAGTTCGGTTTTTACACTTACCCAAAGGTTCTTTTAAGAACCACCCACTTACTACTTAAAAGGCAATTTAATTAACATCGATAAGTTAAATGATCCGTCTTTGTTAAAATTACAGGGTATTCGTTAAGTCTTGTCTGTAAAATGTTCCAGAGCCAACCACCTGTCTCTTTAAAATAAGGATTTCTTTACTGTGCTATTTAGTTTCACTTTTATTCTGTTTAAATAAAACTGGTGTTGTAAATTACAATTCAAACACCAAATTAAGTTCCTTTTCAAGCAACTCTATAATTACAGCTTGAGAAGTAGTATCTTTATACTAAATGGCAACTAAAAGCGAAAATGCTAACCAAAATATGATCATCTAAAGTCCAATTGACTGTTTCAAATGGTTTGAAACCATGTATTTTGCAGTGGAAATTGTTGAAGTCATTTCAAGCTTAACTTGGGTTTGTTTGTCACAAACTAAATTTTAGGCCTTAAAGTAAATTTGGTAATTTTTATTTATTATTTTTTCTTGTAGGTCTTAATTTTTCTATCTCCATGTAAAGCTACCCAATCGGGCCAACAAGCATCCAACCACCAACAATCCGCGTCTCAATAGAACTTTTCACAAATCTGTTTATAACTCCGTTTACCAATAAGGTTTAATTTCCATCCTCACAATAATGTTTAAAAGCTCTCTGTATATTTACAGTCCATGTAGAGTGAGGACATTGACAGACTGTTGTGCATACATTTAGTTTGTTTTATAGTTTTTAAAGTTTTATTTTTATTTAAAGTTGTTAAAAACATTATGCACAACTAGGGTTTGCTTGTTTTGACGTTTTAGTTAAAATATGTGGCCTTGAAATAACTAATTATAATATAAAATGTCCTGTATAGTGTGAAGTTTCATTCATAGTAGTCTTAAAAACTTGGAGAAACCCTGAATTAGGTGAATATGAAAGCAACATTAGTTAAATTAAGCTGAACGGCAATCTTTTGATTTGAATAAAATGTGTATTTTTAGTATTTTATGAACTCCAGTCAATCAGTGTTATTGGCTTACTATGTTAAAGTCTGCATGTAGTTTAAAAAAAAAGGACTTGTGCTCTCCAATACACGAGATGGCTGGATGTTGTGGGGAAGGAAAAAAATATGGACAAGATCTGTAAATTTTGACTAGAGTAAAAGAAAGCTTTCTCTATGGCTTTTCCATATGAAGTTTAGAAACCGTTAATGCAAAAATAAACCCTGAGCTCAAGACTTGGCTACTTTTTCCTAAGTCTATCTGTGTTGTAACCAATCGGATTAAAGCACCTGTATGCGTGAGCGTGACTCAGTGACGTATGTTACAATATATTTGTTGAATTGAGTTTAAGCAGAGCGGCTTACGAACTCAGTGCAAGAGTTGAAGCTGGCTTGCTAATGAAACTGCAAACTATCTTCAGTAATCTTTCTCTGCTCTTCTTGATCTGACAAATTGGTAATTTTTTTGGTTTAAACTGTCGGTTCTGATTACGTGCTGGATGTATGGAACTGATGTATGCTGACTTTAAATAAAAGGAGAAGAGTATATGTGCTTTATTATTCTTTTGTCGAAATAGCCGTCTTAACAAATTTGATGTCATCACTGTATTACTTGCTAGATGTATTTGCTAATAAACCTTATAATGTGAACTCATATTATATTTGCTATGCAGTGGAATATTGCATGGTTTCTTGTTGATCACAGTGTAAACATTCACAAGTTAGATGTTTCCCTATTTTATGTAATGTATGGTTGAGTCCAGTGTGGCCTATTGTCATCTGGGTTAGACTTCATTCATTCATTCATTTTCCTTCGGCTTACTCCATTCATCAGGGTTCACCACAGTGGAATGAACCTCCAACTATTCCAGCATATGTTTTATACAGCGGATGCCCTTCCAGGTGCAACCCAGTACTGGGACACACCCATACACTCTTGCGCGCGCACACACACACTACGGTCAATTCACCTGTACCGCATGTCTTTGGACTGCGGAGGAAACCGGAGCACCCACAGAAAACCCACCAAAACAGGGAGAACATGCAAACTTCACACAGAAATGCCAACTGACCCAGCCGGGGCTCGAACCTGCAACCTTCCTGCTGTAAGGCGACAGTGCTAATATCTGAGCCACTGTGTCGCCCCTTGGGTTATACTTGGGTTGTTTTCAGATCGTTCCAAATGATGACCCTACAGATCTTATATTTTCAAGAGATGAGTAACTATCTCATGCTGTAACTGCATTATTTATCAAGTTGTCCTATATCCCTTTTCACATTTCTAGGTTTCTCAGTCGTCATAGTTGGTAAACTTGTAGCGCAGTGAAGGGAAGACTACAACAAATATTTTTTTAAATCCTATTTGCTGAAATAGTAAAAGTAATACTCCACAATGATGTTATCAAGACTTTCAGAAAAAGGGAAAAGATAATGAGACTGATAACAGCAGCCAGAATAGGGAATAATGTTAAATTTACTGTCCTGCCCCCATAAACACTGCATTACAAACACATTGCATAAGCAGATATTTGTGTTTTGTAATTAGATGCAAAGACGATATAATGCATATATAAATGTTCATACATTTTTAAAAATCAAAATATTAAAAACTTATAATGACTTAAGATGCTGATGATCGTCAAGGCGTTACAACAGCCTTTTGAAAGCGGTCCATTACCAGTAATTCTGTTGTATAATAATCTTTTTTAAGATTCATGGGTGAACTGTCTCTTTCAATGCATTATTCAAAAAGTAAACAACAATCGAAGCCACAAGGCTTAGAGATTGACACGCCTATTGTGACGTTGTAGCTCCGCCTTGAGTGTTTCAACTAGGTCGTCTAAACGACTGTAAAGCTTCTGTAGAATAGCACCAGCAACACATTTTGAAGATAGACTATTGAGAACAATGTCTGGAAGAGGCAAAGGCGGTAAAGGACTGGGAAAAGGAGGCGCTAAGCGTCACCGTAAAGTCCTTCGTGATAACATCCAGGGAATCACCAAACCCGCCATCCGTCGACTCGCTCGTCGTGGTGGAGTCAAGCGTATCTCTGGGCTGATTTACGAGGAGACTCGCGGTGTGCTCAAGGTGTTTCTGGAGAATGTGATCCGCGATGCTGTCACGTACACAGAGCACGCCAAGAGAAAGACCGTGACCGCCATGGATGTCGTTTACGCTCTGAAACGGCAGGGACGCACTCTGTACGGGTTCGGCGGTTAAACGTCTACGAACAATCCTTAAACCAAAGGCTCTTTTAAGAGCCACCCACACTATCATAAAAGCAGCTTTTGACTTTTTTGATAGGCCTATTCGGGTTCTGGAGTAGACCTCTTTTATTATAATAAGACTTTACGTTATATTAAAGCTGAAGTGATTAAATTTTTATGTTAAAGTTAATATGTTAAAGTTAATCATGTATATTATGCTTGCCATATATTAAGATTGTAGAAAATTCCAAGTTTCTAGCTGCGTGCCGTTGTCTAAAATTTACACAAAGACTAATCCAGTGTTGTTTTCAGCTGGAATATTAAAAGTGCAGTATGTAAGTTTGACACCCAGTGGTTGAACTGGGTATTGCACTCCTTGATCAACAAACTCGTGCGTGGGATGCCAGATTGAGTACAGAAGCCAGTGATTTAAACTGTGTTCTAAATAAAAGCAACGACACGCGATAGAGGGAACATTTTCCATATTAAAGAGTTTTGGTTTTAACCAACACCTCGAATTGATATATTAGAAACGGCTTCTATTTCTCACAGCTGAACATGTGAATCCTATGACAGTGATCACCTTAGGTAAACCTTGTGTGCTTTATTCAGTGCTAAATGCTAACAATGTGAGTTTGAATGGATTCTAAACCTTACCGTTTGGTGAGTGAGTGCTTATTCTGTGCTTCTGAAAGGCTGTATTTAAATTTCTGTCGTGATCATCTGGTGTAAACAGCCAAACTGCTGTTAGCGTGTTGTTAGGACATGAGATTACAATGTAACCTGCTCACCTAATATGTACGTTCGTAAAATTAATATCAATTGCTAATTAATAACCTCATGTGGAACTGAATCGGTCTCATTTCGACGTCTGATACGGTCCATTTCGGTCATAGACGCATGCTTTCAGAGCCTTTGTGAATGAATGAATGAAATATGCTGTTTTCCAAATAGGCAACCCGGAGTGCTGAATTATAATTGGCTAAACTGGCATTCTGCAGGTTAAACTGACCTAAACAAAGACAGCGTTCCGGCACGGAAAAAAACATTTTCAAAGCAGAATATCTGACTTCAGCATTGTTTGTCAGTTAAACAAGTATGTTCACTTAGGATGTTTCTTAAATATCTGTAAAGATATTATGGTATTTTGATGCTTTATAAGAGTCAAAAACTTACACACATCACCTTTAAGAATACCACCTACTGTACAAAGTCAGAGTGAGGCTGTCCTTTTGTTTGCAGACACAAAGACATTATTTTGCACTGGTTAATAACAATTAGCTATTTGGTGACTATATATAAAAATAATTCAATGATTCAAAAAGCAATACAATTCTGAGCGGGAAAACTAAACAATGAACGCCAGTTATCTATGCGGAAGTACCTCATAGGCGGGGCCTACAGTTTCAAAGCACACAATTGGTAGATCTGATTGCAAGCTGGTCTCCTTTATGACTAACGAATTTCCACGTCACACATTCATTGCTCCAATGCACCAATCAGAGAAGGCTGGTCATTCCTTCTAAAATTTGCATAAGGGCCTGATAAATAGCCAGTGTGTGTTCGCAATACAAAAATTCAGTGTGTAGAGCTACTCTCAGAAACATGCCTGAACCAGCGAAGTCTGCACCCAAGAAGGGCTCTAAGAAGGCGGTGACCAAAACCGCCGGCAAAGGAGGAAAGAAGCGCAAGAGGACCAGGAAGGAGAGCTACGCCATCTATGTGTACAAAGTGCTGAAGCAGGTTCATCCTGATACTGGAATCTCCTCCAAAGCGATGGGAATCATGAACTCGTTCGTCAACGATATCTTCGAGCGCATCGCCGGTGAGGCGTCTCGTCTCGCTCACTACAACAAGCGCTCCACCATCACATCGAGAGAGATCCAGACCGCCGTGCGTCTGCTGCTGCCCGGGGAGCTGGCCAAACACGCCGTGTCTGAGGGCACAAAGGCCGTCACAAAGTACACCAGCTCCAAGTAAAGCGCGGAGTAAGCTTCACCCAAAGGCTCTTTTAAGAGCCACCCATGTTTACACCGAAAGAGTCTATTGTTCTAATCGTGGTCGGTGGTTCAGTAACCGTCAATTCCAATGTGGACCTTGTTTATGCAGTGTTACACTTTTTTGAAAGCTTAATTAAGCGTAACGTTTAGATTACCAGTAGTAGCATTTGTTTGACTAAAATTTTTTTTTTTTTTTTTTTTTTTTTTCTCAAAGTAAGAAATTAGATTCTGATAAGATCAGGGCCTTGATATGTGTGTACCTTTTTTTTTTTTTTTTTTTTTAGGATTTTTACAATGTCGTCAAACGAATGTGACCAAAGCCCGAATACTGAGACCTACAAACTGACCAATCAATTTTGGTCAATTTGTATGTCTCAGTACTTCAGCTTTGGTCACATAGTCAAGGAAGGTTCAAAACCTTTGTACTCTTTCCTGCTCTACAGTCTATCTTTAGCTCTACTATCAGGCTCTCTTTGGGGCGTACTCTATTCTCTCTATTTTAGGCAACTTTACTTACAGCTGGGTAGAATTAATATTTTTTTGGTCATTTAATGTTTTTATCATTTTATAGTTATTTTCTAACTAATGCAGTTGTAACAGCAAAATATTGTCATTCAATCATTCCATTTTCAAGTATTCTGTGAATTATTTTTTATTTAACTTTAACAAATCAATTGTTTTATCTTGCAATACAATAGAGTCACATAATCGCAACGCTCTCCTACATTTTTAGCTATTATAACTGCCATTATTTCTGTTTTTGGTGCAAGATTGCAGAGGAGTGGTTTGATTAGAAATGTAGTTTTACACCATCACACTGATAACTTAAAATTAATTCAGCGGAACTATAGTTAGGACTGCTGTAGTTACAACAAACTCTGATGAAGTTCACAGAATTTCAATGATACTAAAATTAACTTTAATCAGACTCATTGTTTCATCTTTTCTAATAATTTCTGCGCTACACCACAAAAATAAAGACAATCAATATATACAAAAAAGTCCATTAGACATTTAATTATTTCAATGGTGAGGTGGATATATATCCTTTAGACTCTTTAGTCTAATATCCTCTCCCTGGGTAATATGATAGAGAGACATAGTAAAAGAGTCACTGACCATGTCAATCCAAGTCTCCAATCCAATCGTTCACTCGTCTGTTTCCCTCGCTTTCTAACAAAGACTACTGATTATCCTCTATAATGTTCCAAAGATCACAGTGTAGTTCAATAAAAGTATGAATCACACAATCACAAAAACATTCAGGAAAACAGGTCATGTCTACATAAGAAATAAACTTAAGCCAAATCACTACTAAATACTGCTAATACATTAATAAACACTCAATAATACTCACATTTGAGTACTCCAATGTGTGTGGATTGATAGCATTGGATGTCACCATGCATATTATTGCCAATAATTCTGTTGTATTTTATATACATATATATATATATAATTTATTTGGAATGACTAATACTAATTAAAGCAACACAGCATCCAAATAATAATAAAGAGCCCGTTATGTTTCACAGTACAAGCAGTAAATACAATCAGTGAGTTTCTTTTTACGTGACAGTATTAAAAACACTCAATCAATTCTGCTCGCATAAGTGAAGAGCTGGATTAAGGATAAAGGTGGCATCGTCTTCTCCACACATGCAGACTGCCTATTATAGCAGACACAGAGCAGTATTTAGCTATTTGTTTAGAGTCTTTCTTACTGAGTCCAGCAATTTGTAATCCTCACACACATGAACGTTTATGAACGTGTCCAAGGCTAAATTAAAACAACTAGCTTTATGTTGTAGCCACACAATTTCAGAGCATTTACTAATGGTTGATATTTTAGCATTTTTTCTGAATAGCACAGATCCATGTAGGCGTCAAAACAGCAGCTTACTTCCATAATCAGATTATTTTTCAATACTTCATCCACAACAACAATATCAGGAGTGTTTGTAAAATCTCTAATGACAGTACTCAAAACATGTGCATTACTGTTCACTGATGGAAACCAGTTCATTCGTACAGTCTTGTTAATATATAGTGCACTGTGCACACTGACTCTGTGCGCACACACACACACACACGCACACCCACAACAGTTCTGTCTGGTTCTTGAATCTGATGGGCTGATTGAGCCGTGTGCAATATTTTGCCAGTAACAGCACACAAAGGCCTTTTCACCTTTGTGTATTACTCTGCCCACTCACAGTCAGCAACAAGCAGAGGACACTCTACAGTTTGACAATTATTACTGCTGTTGGACAACATAATGTACTTTTGAGGCTTTTTTTTCAGTTGAGAATGTAGTTGTTTAGATTGCAACTATGCAGTTTATTTATAAGAACAGTGCCTATTTGAAAATATTTACAATTTCCGAGAGACAGCTCGTTGGCGGCCATTAGCCTGCCATACTGAGTAGACCAAAGACGGTTGACGTTTTCATCCACAAGATGTCGACAGGACCGCGTAATAAAAAAGACTATAGAATACACATTAAAAGGGACTTTGATAATAAGCCCTTAGAAGATTTAAACAGCGTAACTACAGCTGATCAAATCATTATTAAACTGATAAGTGATATTCCAAGTTGATCTCGCTCTTTTGTATGTTGTAGTGCTGTATTTAAAACGTTTCCATAAGAAACCTTAGTGCATTGAGTGTGAGATATGGGACTCGCACATCAGGAATGCGTGTGTTGTGTTGGCAGAAAGAAAGATGTAATGCCCGCAACTGTTAAGCGTTTTTCCTTCTCGCAAACACAACAGCAGTCTGGTAGTTATTGCGCTGCTTTTTCTTCAGGGTTAATTATCGTGTTTGATATGCAGAGATGGCAAAAGTACACACATCCTTTACTTAAGTAGAAGTACAGATACTCATGTTTAAAACGACTGGTAAAAGTAGAAGTACTGACTAGACTTTTGTATTTAAGTAAAGAAGTACCCGCTAAAAAATGTACAAAAGTAAAAAGTACTCATTTCAACCACAGTCCAAAGACATGCGGTATAGGCGAATAATAATTCAACTACATTTGCAGTAGTTTATAAGTGTGTGTGAATGTGAAGGGTATCCGCTGCGTAAAACGAATGCTGGAATAATTGGCGGTTCATTCTGCTGTGGCGACCCCTGATAAATCAGGGATGAAGCTGAAGGATAGCGAGTGAGTTAGGTAATCATCCTAACTCAAACTCAGTGTTGAGCATGTAGTTTTGCGGCTGTTAGATCAAAAACAACAGCTGCCATTCATGTTGATACACTCTGTCTATCTTTATAAATAATGTCTTACATTTTACGCTGAATTCTGTCCAAAATATATTGATTTTTTCATTTGCTAAAATAAATTCTTATCAGATATGACTGCAAACTATTTATTTTGCGTTAGGCTAAAGCTGCTTATTCTCTTCAAAGAGCAGCTCTCATATATAACCCGTTATTTCAGTGTTGTTTTTTTCAGGTATTGTCGTTATTTTATTTAATGAATAAACATTAAATCTGTTACAGTTTTTCTCAGTCACTTTGGTGCATTTCTCAGATCAGAATTGAAATTCTCTAAACCCACTGTTCAATCTTCAGATCATCATTGTGTCACTTGTGCACATCAGAAAGCAGTTTCTCATTATGAACAAGCTGCAAATGCTTTTGTTCATCCATGCAAATGATTATGTGCAATTCTCTGATGTTTCCTATATTATCAGTTGCTCATGTCATGTTGATCAACATGTATTATTTTATCTCTGTTGAATAGACTCACCCCCACAACATTTAATCGTTCAAATGCCTGAACAAGTTGTGTTAATATTTAGTCATAATGCATTTTTACATTTCTCCCAGGTGAATCTTGACTTTTTCTAATGAAGGTCTAAAAGGAGGTTGTCCTGTTCACATTTCTACTTTTGTGTTTTCTTTGTGCTATGCGGTGCTCTCTTTTCCTTTCTGTATCAGAATGACATGATCTGGCAACAAATTACAGTACAAACAGCAAAAATATTGCCATAGTTTACACCAGAACAGCCCTCCAGAGTACACTGTTATTGACAACATGACTACTAAGTAATTTGAGTCTTATTCATATACAATGTGTTAGGGGTATTTACAGTTTTAACCCAAAGAATGAGCAGTCTGTCAGATGAAGAAGAGCCGGAGTCAGAAAGTTAAATAAATAAATAAAGTTTACTGAAGATAGTTTGCAGTTTCATCAGCAGAAGCCAGCTTCAACACTCGCAATGAGTTCCTAGGCCGCTCTCCTTACAATCACAAATCAACATCAATTATACTCTTTACACAATGTCATTTTCTGCGTCATACATAGAGGTGTTCTAACCTGATTGGTTAAAACACAGATAGACTAGGAAAATTTCCACGTGGGTGCATGCGTACAATTCTGAACAATATCTTAAGCATAAACGTCAGACATCCAATAGACTGTTTAGAGCTGACTCCAGACCTGTTAAAAGTTCCTACAATCAAATAGAGCACACACACTTAAAGTACAATCTGTTTCTTATCCAAGGCTGAGTGTACTTCTCATCCGTCTTTATCAAAACTGGTTGAAAACCGGTATAATCTACATTCAGACAGTTAAATTCTCACTACACCAAGTCTATCTTGACTAAAAAGTAAAATCACTTTAGAAGAATTAACTGTAAAAATAGCAAAATCACTTAAGACATTTTAGATAGAGTTAACTCATAGAAATAACAATAGAAACAATAGAACAATATTGTTTCAAGTCCTCAGCCGTTCATTTCCACTCAAGGTCTCCGTGACCTCTGACCTAGTTTGGTGGCTCCTGAAAATAGTTTCAAAGAGACAGGCAATGCACTGAACATTCTTACATAAAGCAGTGTATTTAACTTATTCATTAGTTGAAATCATATCAAAGTTAAATACTCATTCAAGTAATCAAATAATCATATTTAATAAACATAACGAGACATAGGATGATGAGGAAAGGATAAACGTTGATCCATGCTTAGATGAACTGGACGGTAGAAATCCGAATCCTTCAAATGACACAAGGACATGTCATTCTGACACCACTGACATGTTCATCAACACAGAAATCTTGTTTTGAGAGATGAACTGATTTTGAGCAGGAGACTGGCTTTTGCAGGTAATCCATGGTGTTTTGCTATTCATACGTGTTGTTTTGAGAAATGCACTTAGGCCTACTGTTCTGATCTGAGAAATGTGCCAAAGTGACTGAGAAAAACTGTAATACATTTATTCTATGCTAAAAGCAACATACTAAGGCATGACTACAATCTACAAAACACGTGCATGATCGTTTTACGCATGATAAATTCAGGATATTTTGCATTATATTTTTATTCATAAATTGCCCAGTATAGTTACCTTTGTTGTTGTAACATATTAGTTAAAAATTATTAATTGAAGACAACAGTAAAGGCCTATATATAAAATCTTATGGTCAATAAAAAAATCAATAAAAAACTGAAAAACAGCATAAATTCTGTATTAGGAAATATGAACTCATCAGAAATAAAGCAAATAAACTGCAATGCATAAATTTTTTTATAATTTATTTAATTGTTTTAGTACTAAATGTACTAATCTTGACAAAAAAAGCACTATTTTCGCGGTATTAGATTGAAAGACCAGAGAAAGCCCGTGCAGTATGATCGGAAGTGGACAAAAGGCTTAAGCATTTAAACGGCATGTTTTTGACTGGAATGTGTCTCGTTTATCTGTGATTCGAATGAGCAAAAGGTGCCTGTAAACAGGGCAGCATCAGACATGTTAAATTCACAGACTCCCTCAGCTGTCACATCTGCGTAGTAATCCTAGCCTTTCTCATAGTAATCTTCATGAACTAGGCCATGTACGTTGCGCGATAGCCTTGAAACATCCAATGACCAGAAATAATATAGATCGCGCCACCTGACACATGAAAACGAAAGTAACGACCGTGGTTAAAAAAATTGTAAGAAGTAGAAAGTACAGATATTTGTGTAAAAATGTAAGTAAAAGTAAAAAGTTGTCAAAAAAATAAGTAGTGGAGTAAAGTACTGATACCCGAAAAAACTACTTAAGTACAGTAATGAAGTATTTGTACTTCGTTACTTCCCATCTCTGTTGATGTGCATTGTATATAAATATCATGTTACTTTTAAGAGGAGTTCTTTTGTGGTTGTTTTACCTTTGAGAAGTAAGCACGCATGTATGGGAGCTCATTTCAGCTCTGTCGAACTCTGAGAAGTGCGATGGTCGCTCTACCGCTGGCTCATTCTTTTATTTCAACAATTTAACATTTTATTTTGCGACGGATGTTCAAGTGTCTTTTTCTTTTCCTTTGCCTACTCATTGTCGTTGACTGGCATGTATGTAGTCGACAGCACTTAGGAGAAACACATAAAGGTCAATAAGAAGAGCGAAATAGTTTGTCTCCTTTTTTTCCATTTCTGGCACCCGTCACAATATACCAATTGCAACAGAGAAATATCGTAGACTGTAATAGAGTGTATAGGGAGATATCTCTGTAGACATATGGCATTTATGTCACGTTCAGCTTTATAAACTTAAAATGTGAGCAATATCAGCTGTTTTGTCATCACTTTAGACATTACGCTAGAGAATCATTCAAACACTAGCTCTAAAGTGACATGTCGTGAATTAGTAACAGCTTCTGCTGTTTTGACGTCAGCTGCAGATGTGAATGAATGGCGGAAGAAAGTAGTTCCTAATACAAAAAGGTTTTTAGACTCTCCGTGTTTGATTTTCTTTTTTATATACACGATTGTGCCGTCGAACTGTTGTATAAACAGTAAAAAACGCAACAGTATAAACTCAATATCACAGTCGTAGCAGTGCAATATGGCTGTATATAAGTACTGTTGGGATGCTAAGGCACTCAACTTGTAAGCAGCAGCAGTTGTCACTTTCGCTTTAACCATTCTTTGAACAGATTATTAATTGGCCTAACATTAACTGTGTGCGCGGCATCATCCTTTCATTATTGCGCACAGAATGTTTTTTACCCGCTTTCTTTTGCTTGCTGTTATTTTTGTTAATATAGTTTAATAATCATCCTTTACAATAATATTGCTTTAATATGTGGTTGTATGCATAGTTAACTGGTGATCTGGCAACTTGAGCCAGAACAGATCACTGTGCATAGTTTTAAATGCGTGAGAATATACATTTTTTAATTGTCAGCTGTTTTGTTGAATAAAAAGTGTATGTATACAGCAGTATTTTGCTTGTTTTGACACATTATTTATAATTTGTGGCAAGGAAATAATAGGTTTGGTGTAGCCAGAGAAAAAAAAAAGGTAAATCCTTATTTTGTTGAGCCCTGAAAAGTCCTGTGAAAGAAAACGAATTGCAATGCAACACTTTTTATGAAAGCACAATCCATTTGCTCATGCTCATTGAGTAAGCTCATAAACAAAAAACAGTTAAATGAATTAGAAGGCAAGTGGTAAAAACAAAATCTAAATGAAGTCATTTTAGCATGCCAAAGTCAAATTCATGCATATAAAATATATTTTCCCAACAACAAAATTGTGGCTAGTAAAAATGGCGAGTGGCTAGTAATGGTGGAAAACTACTAGCCACAGTGGCTGGTGATCAACAAAGTGAATGTCAAGCCTTGTGTATATATGTATATATATATATATATATATATATATATATATATATATATATATATATATATATATATATATATATATATATATATATATATATGGGTAAACCGTCCCTTTAAATACATAAATAAAAAGCAACTACAATGAAAGCCACGAGGCCTACAGATTGACGCGCCTATTGTGGCGTTGTAGCTCCGCCTTGAGTGTTTCAACTAGGTCGTCTAAGCGACTGTAAAGCTTTCTAGAGTAGCTCTTCACGTACATTTCAGCTAAGTTTGTTGATCATCATGTCTGGAAGAGGCAAAGGCGGTAAAGGACTGGGAAAAGGAGGCGCTAAGCGTCACCGTAAGGTTCTTCGTGATAACATCCAGGGAATTACCAAGCCCGCCATCCGTCGTCTTGCTCGCCGTGGCGGAGTCAAGCGTATCTCCGGTCTGATCTACGAGGAGACTCGCGGCGTTCTCAAAGTATTTCTGGAGAATGTGATCCGTGACGCCGTTACATACACCGAGCACGCCAAGAGAAAGACCGTGACCGCCATGGATGTTGTGTACGCTCTGAAACGGCAGGGACGCACTCTGTACGGCTTCGGTGGTTAAACATTTACGAACAAACTTGAAATCAAAGGCTCTTTTAAGAGCCACCCACACTGTCATAAAAGAGGCTTTTGATTTGTTTGATTTTAAAGTTTCGATTTTCTTTCTTTTTTTAATGTTTTACTCTTACTGGGAAATATAACAGACAAGAGTTAAGAGTCACCGACCGTATTAATCTAATGATGTGATAGTTCAACCGTCTGTGTCTCGCTTTGCAGGTAAAACCACTGATGATCCTCTATGATCCATGAAAACCCATCAAAAATCAGTGTAGTCCAATGAAAGTATTAATCACCACTGACTGAAACATTCAGGAAAACCGGTCCTGTCTATGTAAAAAGTTAGCATCTACTATAACTACTAATCACTATATTGAGAAAACACGAATAAACTTAAACAATCAAACCTCACATTTGAGCAGCAGCAATAACATTCTCAAAATACCCGAACCAGAGTTGAAGGATACATGGCCAAATAATACATTTGAAGTCTGTGCTCCCAGGTTATTAATTGTCCTATTCATAAATGTATATATTTTGATTATATTACGCTAAATATGAAAGCCAAGTTGATGTTTTATACTCACTATAGAATATGCACAATTGATACACTTCCCAATATATTTCAGATATACACACAATTGACAAGCACAATTGCAAATTAATTTAGATTAATTTAATTAGAAAAATTAAAAACACAAATAGTTGGATAGTGTAATGGATAATTATTTGTAGCATAGTTATACGTTTTTTATATAGAGATTTGCATTTTGTTGTATTGTTTATATCTAAAGTTGCATTCTGAAAATAACAAAATAATCAAACAATACAGTGTAATATGGATTATTGATATGCTTTGATGAGAATGCAGTGGTATTGAATACCAGACAGCTGCGGAATGTTTAGACCAATGAGGTTTAGACAAACAATTCACTCCTTTCTAAAATTCCAAGGACCATTTAGCTACCTGACAAACAAAAAACCCAGACAACATTTGATTTTTTTAACATTTATTTATTGGCAACAATATCACTAGAGAGATCAGAGTTTTCTTTAAATGAAGCTGAATGCTTGCATCAAATTCTTCACGTTTACTGAAAAATAAATAAATAAAGTTATGTAAAAATACTCTGCAAAAATCCTTTTCTCACTTAAAAGTTTCTGACTTGCTTCTAGGCCAAATATCTAAAACATCTTAATCCTTAAACAGTAAGGAATAAAAAATAAGCAAAAAAAAAAAAAAAAAAAAAAACATTTCATGCCATTTTATATATTATCTGGACCTATGTAAAACGTATCAATATAAATACATATATATATACATATATATATATATATATATATTTATATTTGATTTATGATTTAAGGATTTTATGAGTTGTATCTTCCAGAATATTTTGACAGTTTAGGGTATAATTAAAAGGATTTTTTTTTTTTGTTATTTGCAGCTACAAATTGTGATCCTGACTTACTTAATTAACATATTTAATTACTTTTTTTGAAACAAATTGTTGCAATAAAAATTCTGAAACAATAAGTGATGAACAATATGTATGCATATGCAATGAAAACTGTCATGATAATATATAAAATGTACTGTATAGCCATAATAGTGTCTCTATGTATTTATAGATATATGATAGTTTAATTGTTTAAACTAGAACAGGATTGCATTATACTAAATGTAATTGAATGCACTGCAATTTAAAAATTATTAATTAATAATTTAAAATTCAATTTTCAGATCTTTTAAGATTTGTATAGTTTTATTTCAATATAAATTTAAGGAATAATGTAGTGTAGTTGTAGTGTAGATTTAGCTGACGACCCAGACCACGCTAGTGTATTGAATAATCTATGAGAAAATATATATCTTTAAATAAATTATTAAATATATAACTACTCCCTTGCTGAGAATAGTAACAATTTTTAATTCCCAGCACAACATATTTGTAATGTTTGTTTGTATGCAACATGACCTGACAACACTGATTATGTTGTTTTTAGAAATAACAAAAACATAAATCAAATGTCTATTTAACATCAAAATTATACTGCAATATATAAATTAATATACAATATATAAACTATTCTGAAATTATGTTACCATTGTAATTGACTGCACTCGAAAAGTGAAGCTGAACATGAGTTTCCAGTTTACTTTTCTTTGAGGGTTTGTAGTGCAGAATGGACAGTGGTATAGGGAACAGCATGAGTTGCATTTTTTTACCGCTGTTAAACTCTGATCGCTTCGTATTGATGAGATTCCTACAATTTCTACTACAAGAAAATATAATTTACATTATATTATATTACATTATAGATGGGTGTTCACAGCTTCTACAAGTTCAAGAGAGACAAGATTAAGTGAAAATAAATGTAATTATATATATATATATATATATATATATATATATATATATATATATATATATATATATATATATATATATATATATATATATATATATATATATATATATATATATATATATATATATATAATATTTTTTGTGGGTGTGTTAACTTCTTTTTTGGACAGTTACATACATTCTAATGTTGCTGTAAAATGCATTATTCAAATATTTAAAAATATTAAATTATTACAAATAAAAAGATTAGAACAGGTTAGAAAAATATCTTACCAGGAAAGGCATTATGTAGGCTAAAGACAGACAAAAGAGTAAAAGAAAACCAGCCTACATAAGAAAGTGAGATGCAGAACCATAGATATATACACTAGATGTCGCCTACCCTACTGTTGTCTATTAGAAGGAACGCGTCAATAGAGCCGCCATTTTAGTACAGCGTAGCGCTCCTTTGAAATGAATGCGGGACCAAGGTGAAGTGGAGGACTGTGGCCATCCAAAGCCAGAGAAATACACATATACACATATATCTATGATCGGGAGTTTTCCCCGGTGGTCAGTATGCAAATATTTTTTTCAATTACGAAATATTATAATTTTACATCACTTTTCTTCATTGATGGATGTGACCGCACGGGCATTGCCGACAAAGAGTGAGCGTTTGTGTGCATGGAAATGCATTATCCTCCTTCCCTGTTTAATTTGATCTAATCCGTGTCCTGAAACACACCCCCTCTCCTGCTTTCACTTCTCATTCTGACGGAGGGAGCGATTCGTTTGTGAATGAATCTCCATTATGAACGACTCGTTCACTTAGCTAACAATAACACAAGTTTCTGGCACCGCAGCGTCTTCTTGTCATATTTTATAACATTGTTTGCTGATTTTATTCAACAAAACTAGCATAAGCCTAGAATTTAGTGCGAGTTGGTGCTACTTTGCCTTATGGTGAATGCAGTAAGAGACTGTATTATCATCAATAACATTACTTGTTAAGCTCAAAAGTTCATAACATACAAAAACATAAAAAAACTAAATCTTACCTATGAAATGTGATGCCTTTGTACTTTGTTTTCTTTGTTTGCTCGTTACTACATCCGTACACAGCGCTAAAAGTCCAGCATCTTCACATTGGCACACTATCTTGACTAGTGCGGTTGAATGACGTTTGTCCTAGGAGCACTGTACCAATGCGGCGGCGCTATTGACGCATACTCAGGGTCCCTATGCGATATCTAGTGTATATATCTATGATGCAGAACATGTAACGTTAGCTAGCTTAGCATAGTTAGCTAAAACTGAGTCAAACTAACACAGTTTTATTTCTGCATGTGAATTGTATTACACCAATTTGTGTACGTACTGACATACACTCATATCGATCTTAATATAATTAAAAAATGTTGAAGTTTCATGTTTGCTAAACAATGTTTTAAACACGTATTTAACATACAGCTTCATCATGTCGCGGTTGGTTTGGTGTGATGATAAAGTTCTGGAGGCTTATAATAATACTGTAATGCCTCCCCCTACTGGACGCATCAGGAATAACAGGGGTGTAAAACTGCCTGGGCCGTAGATCTGCCTGGATTCCAAGTCTGCAGTCTCCCCGTCCTCAACCAAAATGATCATTAGAAAAGCATGTAATGTTTGTCCGTTACAATGTAAATTAAATAAAGCCTTTTCTTATAAATTACTTTGTTTTAAAATTATTAAGAAATACTGCAATTAGTTCTGAATATTTTCCGATAACGATAATGTATTTAAGGTATTGTTGTGAATGTGATTGTGCTTATTGTTAATGTAGCCTTTTCATAAGTATGCGAGTAGCTTATTTATGAAAAGTAAAACTAATATCCACCTTAGAAGCTAAAGTTAAACTTTTTGTTGATTTTCCTTCGGCTTAGTCCCATTAATCATCAGGGATCGCCACAGCGGAATGAACCGCCGACTTATCCAGCGTTTGTGGGTGCCCTTCCAACTGCAACACAGCACTAGGAAACACCCATACACTCTCACATTCACACTCATCACTAAGGCCAATTTAGTTTATTCAACTTATATGCACCTATACCGCGTGTCTTTGGAAAGTGGAAACCAGAGCCCCCAACATGGGAGAACATGCGAAGTCCACACAAAAATGCCAACTGACCCAGCCGGGACTAGAAGCAGCGACCTTCTTGCTGTGAGGCAACAGTGCTAACCACTGAGCCACCGTGTCACTCCTGATGTTGAACTTTTACCCTATAAACAGTAGATTGACAGTGCTTACTTTGTCTAAACATTTTCATGACAGGATTAATTGCATCTTTGGACAGCAGACATTATAGACAAGCCATATGAATCCTGTTTCTATTATTGTTATGCTGCAACAAATACTGTATAATAAACTTAGGATGATTGCTTTGTTACCCATTTTGCCTAATGTAGATTTAATATGCTTCACACTGGTGCAGTGTTTTAAAATACTGAAACTTTGGTTAAAATACTTCGTAAAACATGCATTTGCTTCAAGGCAATTGATGAATTATGTAGAATTATAATTCCATTGATACTGTAGGTATGGACTAGTGTCTACTCGTGGGTGTGTCTTATAATTTATTATATTTTATTATATTTTATTGTTTGATGAGCTCTGGTGTGCATTTCCCTTTGGATTAATAAAGTCTAAACAAACAAACTAAATATAAAATATGAAAAGGTTTTATGTTAAGAAAAAAAAAACATTAATAACTCTTGCTGCACATCTTGTTTGTTTTTCACAGGCCGTATGTGTATAGCAAAACAACTTCAGTGAAAGAACAGAGGATAAATGACTCCATAAATCTAAAACAAAATTCAGGGCGTCTCCCATTTGAATTCCACAAAAAAGTATGGACCCTCTTCATATCAATAAGTTCTTTCTAGTCTGCTGAAAAATATTTTATTGCACTTGTTTTACTCTGTTTAAACGGAGAAAGCACAAGTTTTGTGTGAAGGCGATTCTCTGAAGAGCGGCGATTGAGTCTACACGGTTCTCATGTGGCAGTTAAGTTCACAGCGCCGCTCAGCAGAGCTTCATTGTTGTTCACTGCTAGCTGTAGGTGAAGGTTACTGCTCAGAGAAATGGCTGAAACTGCTCCAGCTCCCGCTGCCTCGCCGGCCAAAGCACCCAAGAAGAAAGCGGCATCCAAGCCCAAGAAATCGGGCCCAAATGTCCGCGACCTCATTGTCAAGACTGTGACCGCGTCCAAGGAGAGAAACGGTGTGTCTCTCTCTGCCCTGAAGAAAGCTCTCTCCGCCGGCGGATATGATGTGGAGAAGAACAACTCCCGCGTCAAAACCGCCGTCAAGGCCTTGGTGACCAACGGCACTCTGGCCCAGACCAAAGGCACAGGCGCCTCCGGTTCATTCAAGCTCAACAAGAAGCAAGCCGAACCCAAGAAGGCAGCCAAGAAAACCGCCGCGAAAGCCAAGAAGCCCGCTGCCAAGAAACCCGCCGCTAAGAAATCTCCCAAGAAGGTGAAGAAACCGGCGGCCACATCTGTGAAGAAGGCGACAAAGAGTCCCAAGAAAGCCAAGAAGCCAGCGGCTGCAAAGAAGGCGACCAAGAGCCCCCAAAAGGCAAAGAAACCAGCAGCTGCCAAGAAAGCAGCCAAGAGCCCCAAGAAGGTGAAGGCAGTCAAGCCCAAAACTGCCAAACCCAAGGCGGCGAAGCCTAAAAAGGCGGCTACCAAGAAGAAGTAATCGGCTATTTCTGCTCGATTCTTTTAAAAACTAAACGGCTCTTTTAAGAGCCACCAACTGATTCAAACTAAAGAGCTTAATTTCGGTGGATGAGTCGAAAAGATAATGTGTTGACTGGAATATTTGTCATTATTTATTCAAATTTAATGTTCTCAAACACTGTTTTGAGGTTTTACTGTTGGATAAAAATGATAATATTTTTAATAATGCTGGAAACTTGTAACCATTGATTTCCACAGTAGTATACCTCCTACTATGGACGTCAATTGTTACGGTTTTTCTGTATATTTTTGCATTGTAACAAGAAAAAAATCTTGGTTTGGAAAAACTTGAGTGTAAGTTGACTGAGTACATTTTCATTTGGGGTGGGGGGTGAACTAATACATTAAACAGATGAGAATGTAATGTAACGTTAAGTCGAGTATATGCAAAAATGCTGGGTTGCAATTTCTTCATGTCATCCCAAAACAAATTGATTGAGATACCTGTTTTTACAAACTACAGTTAAAAACTGTTTTATGTTCAAAGTGGATTGAACATAAAACAAATTGTCCCTAAAATACTCCAGAATTGTGTTGATTCAGCTCATTTTACAAATTATTTTAAACAGCAGAATTAATTTTTGAGTGTTGACAGGAACTATACTGCTAACTACTTTCACATATACTAACTTCTTTCACAGTCATCATTTATTTCTGACTCAGTTACATCAACTTTTTGTTCAAGAAACGAACAATCATCATCATTTATTTTAAATTTTTAATTATTTCATTATTAATTTGCTATTCTCGAGAAAACATTTATAGTGTAAGTACTTTATTACGTTCTTAAAGGGACAGTTACCCCCAAATATAAATGTATTAATCATTGACTCAACATAGAGTGGTTTTAAACCAATATGAGTTTCTTTATTCTGTTAAAAACATGTAAGATATTCTGAATAATGTAAGAAACATTGTAACCATTTATTTCCATAGTAGAAAAACAAAACAAATACTTTGTGAACCAATTGTCACCTCATACCTACATGTTTTTTAAAAAATAACATTTTGTGCTTGTTCAGCAGAAAAAAAAGAATTTGAAACACGTGAATTAAATGATGAATCCTCTTTAAAGGGTAACTTGTATTAGGTTGTGCTAATATTTCACTTGTACAAATAAAAGCCCAACTGAACTTTTGTACAAAGGAACTTTGAAGGTTCATACCACACCTATTAATAAAAAACACACTTTTGTAATATAAGAATTTCTTTAAAGCTCTCAATTTCCCAGTCCCTCGAGTTTATAGCACATTTATAACAGCCACAAAGGGTTATCAAACTATTGCAGTCTGAATGGGCTTAAGAGATACCAAAACAAAATGAGACTACATGTTTCTATATTTTAATTCTGTCGCGCTGTAGATAATCGGAGTTAAAGCCCAACGATATGTACTGGAAGATTAATGGAATATTGACATATAGCAAATATTTAGGATGTCAGAGGTGAAAAGAATGCACGTTTAGGCGGGAACTTGTCTTCAGAAGGACTCTCTGGTTCAAAAAGCAAAGGCGCACCGTCATTGGTCAACTGTCGTAAAGCGATAGCAGACAATAACCAATCAAATCATTTGAATTCACACCATCCAATAAGATCGTGGCAGCTACGCTTTAAATAAGCGGGACAGACATCAGTACAAATCACTTGTTCGTACAGTTAAGCGAATACAAGGCTGCAGCAATGGCAAGAACCAAGCAGACCGCCCGTAAATCCACCGGAGGAAAGGCTCCAAGGAAGCAGCTCGCCACTAAAGCTGCCCGTAAAAGCGCACCGGCTACCGGAGGCGTCAAGAAGCCTCACCGCTACAGGCCCGGTACCGTGGCTCTGAGAGAGATCCGCCGTTATCAGAAATCCACTGAATTGCTGATCCGGAAACTGCCCTTCCAGCGTCTGGTGAGAGAAATCGCTCAAGATTTCAAGACTGATCTGCGTTTCCAGAGCTCCGCCGTCATGGCCCTGCAGGAGGCCAGCGAGGCTTATCTGGTGGGTCTGTTTGAGGACACAAACTTGTGCGCCATCCACGCCAAGAGAGTCACCATCATGCCCAAAGACATCCAGCTGGCCCGCCGTATCCGCGGAGAGCGCGCCTAAACCCACTGCTGAGGCAATAAAAACCAAAGGCTCTTTTAAGAGCCACCCATCTGTCTCTTTAAAAGGCAATTGCCGAGATTCTTTAGCTAAACTGTTTGACTGACTACTGCAATCTAAAATAAGACTAATGTTTAAAAGCACAGTTCGAATACTAATTACACGTTTCAGGAATTTACAGCTTCAGGAATGAACACAAACATGACTTATAATTTTGATACAAGGCTACAGAAAGGGAGAAATATTCACAAACTAAGAAAACGGACCATGAAATCATGTATTATTTTGCAATGTAGTTCAGGTTATTCGAAGCTCTGAGCTTCGTATTTTAATTTTGATTACGCTTGTTCTGTAACCTAAAATATGTACTAGGATAAGAGTTTATTTGTTGAGAATCGTTATCTGCTAATAAAGAAGGAAAATTAAACCAAAAATCCGTTTTGGTGCAAAGTTTGTAGAAACCGGTAGGTATAATGGTGGTGAAAAATGACGTCGAAAGCCATAACGTGGGCGGAGTCAACATTTAAAATCCTCTTATCCGCTCTCTTGCATGTTATTGGTTGTTTGACCTGACCAATCAAATCATTCGATGGGTGAGTAAACCAATCACAGGCCACGTGTCTTGTATTTGAAATTAGCATACGAGTTATATAAAACCCAGTTCTTTCTGCTGGGGGATTATAACTGGGAGAGCTAAATCTAGCATCATGCCTGAACCAGCGAAGTCTGCACCCAAAAAGGGCTCCAAGAAGGCGGTGACCAAAACCGCCGGTAAAGGAGGAAAGAAGCGTAAGAGGACCAGGAAGGAGAGCTATGCGATCTACGTGTACAAAGTGCTGAAGCAGGTTCATCCTGATACCGGAATCTCCTCTAAAGCGATGGGCATCATGAACTCGTTCGTCAACGACATCTTCGAGCGCATCGCCGGTGAGGCGTCTCGTCTCGCTCACTACAACAAGCGCTCCACCATCACATCGAGAGAGATCCAGACCGCCGTGCGTCTCCTGCTGCCCGGGGAGCTGGCCAAACACGCCGTGTCTGAGGGCACAAAGGCCGTCACCAAGTACACCAGCTCCAAGTAAAGCGCTGAGTCAACTAATACCCAAAGGCTCTTTTAAGAGCCACCCATGTTCTCGTCTGCAGAGAGCTTTCTGTCTGTCAATTATTAAACTCAACTGGCATAAGTGAAGATACTAAGTCTAATAATGTAGTCACTTCATACACCGCTCAAACTGGCGTTGCTGAACCTCATAACCTAATCCAGTTTTTTGCCTTAAGTTTTAAGCTTTCTAGGTGTTTAAAACCTTTTCAGACTAGTTAAATCAAAACTGTTTTCACACGCTGAGCAAGAATTGCTTTTTAATTTTATAAAAGTAAACTCTATATATGTTTTAAAGAGATGGTTAACCCCCAAAAAGGTATTCTCATAGTTTACTTGTTCCAAACCTTTTTTTTTTTTTTTTGAACTGTTAAACAAAAGCTATTCTAAAGAGAGCATGCATTTATTCAATAGTGTTGTTCTTTCTTAGGAAGTCAGTCATCATAGGTCTTTAGTGTTTTTCAAAATCTCTTCTTTTGTGTTTAACAGAATAAAAAAACTCAAAGGTTTGGAACCACTTTAGGGTCAGTAAACGGTGATTAATTTTTTCATTGTCTTATGGGGGCTGGCAATACAACTGAAGGTGCAATAACAGGCAGGAGAAAAACAGGAGCGAGAGAGAGAGAAAAGCTGTTATTACTTTAAGTAAATTTTATAATTGCTCTGAATATAGATTGTTCTGCATTTCCACTGAAGATGCTCCGTAAACTGAATGTTCATTACAGTGTTCATAACCATTTTAGCTACTAAAATTCCATCACTTTTCCATGATTTTTCTAAGACTTTCAAGTAAATTTTCATGACCTAATGTTTTATGCAATGTCTACCTATACGTGGTAAAAAAAAAACACATGATAACATGTATTACAGCATATCATAAAACACGCAACAATCTATTTTCAATTTATATTATATTATAATGAAAATTTGTTCATTCATTTTCGTTTAGTCCCTTTATTACTCTGGGGTTGCCACAGTGGAATGAACCGCTAACTTATCCAGCATATGTTTTACGCAGCGGATGCTCTACCAGATTACTGGGAAACATCTATACACACATATTCTATGGACAATTTTAGCTTACCCAATTCCCCTATAGCGCATGTGTTTGGACTGTGGGGGAAACTGGAGCACCCGGAAGAAACCCATGCCAACACGGGGAGAACATGCAAACTCAATAACACAAATATGTCAACTAATCCAGCCGAGGCTCGAACCAGCTTAAATTAGGTTTTATAAAAATTATACTTTCATCCCCGCTTTCCCATATCCTGTTAAATAAATCTGTATTCTTCAAAAAATGTAAAAGAAAATCCTACACCTTTGACTGTTTCTGTGCATTCTGAAATACACCTTTGACCGAGATGACATTCATTTTCAAATCTCTTTGTTTTGCTCAATGGTTTCTGTTCTTCCAAAATAGCTGCAGCAATCTGATTTACATTTCCTTATACAGAAAACAATTAAGATTGGAGTATACGAAGCCTATAGTTATAAAAGTGTAAGCTGTAAAAAAAATTATATACGATACGATCTATTTACTATTGTTGAGTCATGGCCTGAGGAGAAGACTGTATGTTAATGAACATCTCCCCCACTTTATCTCCTCCACTTTGCTTTCATGTTTAGCTGGTTTGGGGGGTTTGGTATTTCACTCATTGACAATGCTTTGCTCAGGGTATGAGAAGGAAAGGTGACTGTTGATCTGGGAGAATGGCTTTTACTCTGCGCCTCCAACACATATGCGTAATCTCATAATCTAGGCTTCTCTATACAGTATACAGTAGTTTCATTCTACTGTCTGTATATTTAAACATGTAACTTATTAAACAACTGTGCCTGCTTTAAGGCGTTGAGATTCTTTCTCTTTAATCAATGATGATAACAACTTTAATGGCGTCGGATTAATTACAATGGAGTCAAATAAATAATTGATTTAGACACGCCATTTTTTTTATTATTAGTTCAGAATAGCAGTGTAAGCTTCAAATCTTACAACAGTGCCGTCTTTCCTATTTCCATATGCCTTGCTTTCTTTCCCCCCTTTTGGTTGAATGTTGAATAAATATCTTCCCTTTGCCTCTTTATTCCAGTTCTCTTGCCATAGGCTTTACAGATGGTTCAAAGGTGGAAAATGGCGTAGCAGCAGCAATGGTGACTGTCTGCCTAAAGAATGCTCCATATTCACAGCTGAAGCCTGTGCTTTACTTTTAGCATTGGAGTATATATAAATTGTCCAACAAAAGAACTCTATTATTTTTACAGACTCCTGCAAGTGATGGAATCTTCAAAAAATGATCACCCTTTGATTGATAGTATTTTAACCAAAGTTCACCATCTACAAAACCAGTTTTATCATATAATTTTTTTGCTGGGTACCAGGACATGTTGGACTTTCAGGAAATGAGCAAGCTGATGCAGCTGCTAAAGATGCTTTGAAGCAGTAGGTCAGGGGTGTCCAAACTCGGTCCTGGAGGGCCGGTGTCCTGCACAGTTTAGCTCCAACGTCCTTTAACACACCTGCCTGGAAGTTTTTAGTACACCTAGAAACAGCTTGATTAGCTGGTTCAGGTGTGTTTAATTGGGGTTGGAACTAAAATATGCAGGACATCGGCCCTCCAGGACCGAGTTTGGACACCCCTGCAGTAGGTGAACAAATGCCAAATTCCTCCATCAGAGATGAGACCTTTTATCAACGTTTACATTTTAAATAAGTGGCAAGAGGAGTGGGATGCATTGGAAAATAATAAATTACATGAAATCCAACCTGAAATCTCAAACAGAATTTGAAGACATTTTAAGACTAGATTTGATCAAGTGATTTTTACCAGATGCCGTATTGGACATACAAGATTAACTCATGCTTTTTTTACCTAAAGATGAAGACCCCACTCGATGTTTGTACTGCACAATTCCTCTTACAGTAAAACACATTCTACTAGACTGTTCTGCTTTTAATGATTACAGAAGACTTTACGAAATGAACTCTCTTAAGGACATTTTTAACAAAGTGACACCAGAAAGTTTTTTTAGAATTCTTATCATGTATTAATACTAAAAATCTTATTTAACTTGTGATTTCATTTGTTTGAAGTTCTAAATTGTTTATTTATTATTGAAATGTTCTTGCCATGAAAATAGCCTTGGTTGCTGACATGGCAACAAATAAAAAATACATTACATTACTTGCCATAGGCTTATAACTGCAGCTTACTGTATTATTGATTCTATAAATATTCAGAATATTTTCTTCTTCTTGTTTTATGGCGGGGGGCATTCAACTTTAAAGTGCATTACCGCCACCTACAGTACTGGAGTGTGAACCAGAATGGCTATAAGACTCAAATTATATCTATTATATTCTATATATTAGTCTGGTTTCCCTCAAAAAAAATCCCTCTGTTTGGCTGAGTATTTGATTTGCTTCTATCGTTTCCTGTTGTATTTTCCTAAATATTTTCCTTTAATTATTATATTTCTGACCATGGCTTAATACAGAATATCAACTATATACTTTAAACGTAGGTATTACAAAACATTGCCAGAAACTAGCAAACAGGGCGGATCTTGCGATTTGGAGGGAAGTGCAGTGATTGGTTTTCAACTGAGGCAGACTCTGACCAATAGGCGAGAGGCACGTTAGCTTTAAAAGCTGGTCGTAGCGGTTCACAGTTACAGACGCATTCGTCAATCTTCGAGAATCGACTATTCAACATGAGCGGAAGAGGCAAGACCGGAGGAAAAGCCCGCGCTAAGGCTAAGACTCGTTCCTCCAGAGCAGGGCTTCAGTTCCCCGTCGGTCGCGTTCACAGACTCCTCCGCAAGGGTAACTATGCTCAGCGGGTCGGTGCTGGAGCTCCAGTGTATCTGGCCGCTGTGCTCGAGTATCTGACCGCTGAGATTCTGGAGTTGGCCGGAAACGCCGCTCGGGACAACAAGAAGACCCGTATCATCCCCAGACACCTTCAGTTGGCGGTGCGTAATGATGAGGAGCTGAACAAGCTTCTGGGCGGAGTGACCATCGCTCAGGGTGGTGTGTTGCCCAACATCCAGGCCGTGCTGCTGCCCAAGAAGACCGAGAAGGCCACCAAAGGCAAATAAACTGCAGTTCGGTTTTTACACTTACCCAAAGGTTCTTTTAAGAACCACCCACTTACTCCTTAAAAGGCAATTTAATTAACCTCGATAAAAAGTTAAATGGTCCGTCTTTGTCTAAATTACAGAGTATCCACCAGGTTTTGACTGTAAAATGTTCCAGAGCAACCATGTCTCATTAAAATATGGTTTTCTTTGCTGTTAGTTTTACTTCATTCTGTTTAAATAAAACTGGTTCCTTTTCAAGCGGTGCTATAATTACAGCTTCAGAAGTAGTAATCATACAAACATACTTCATACTAAATGGCTACTGAAAATGCTAACCAAAATATGATAAAGTCCAATTGACTGTTTCAAATGCTTTTGAAGGATTCGGATTTCTACCGTCCAGTTCATCTAAACATGGATCAACGTTTATCCTTTCCTCATCATCCTATGTCTCGTTATGTTTATTAAATATGATTATTTGATTACTTGAATGAGTATTTAACTTTGAAATGATTTCAACTAATGAATAAGTTAAATACACTGCTTTATGTAAGAATGTTCAGTGCATTGCATGTCTCTTTGAAACTATTTTCAGGAGCCACCAAACTAGGTCAGAGGTCACGGAGACCTTGAGTGGAAATGAACGGCTGAAGACTTGAAACAATATTGTTCTATTGTTTCTATTGTTATTTCTATGAGTTAATTCTATCTAAAATGTCTTAAGTGATTTTGCTATTTTTACGGTTAATTCTTTTAAAGTGATTTTACTTTTTAGTCAAGATAGACTTGGTGTAGTGAGAATTTAACTGTCTGAATGTAGATTATACCGGTTTTCAACCAGTTTTTGATAAAGACGGCTGAGAAGTACACTCAGCCTTGGATAAGAAGCAGATTGTACTTAAGTGTGTGTGCTCTATTTGATTGTAGATACTTTTAACAGGTCTGGAGTCAGCTCTAAACAGTCTATTGGATGTCTGACGTTTATGCTTAAGATATTGTTCAGAATTGTACGCACGCACCCACGTGGAAATTTTCCTAGTCTATCTGTGTTTTAACCAATCAGGCTAGAACACCTATATGTATGACGCAGAAAATGACATTGTGTAAAGAGTATAATTGATGTTGATTTGTGATTGTAAGCAGAGCGGCCTAGGAACTCATTGCGAGTGTTGAAGCTGGCTTCTGCTGATGAAACTGCAAACTATCTTCAGTAAACTTTATTTATTTATTTAAAACTCTGACTCCGGCTCTTCTTCATCTGACAGACTGGTCATTCTTTGGGTTAAAACTGTAAATACCCCTAACACTTTGAAAATGTATTTCGCAGTGAAAATGATTGAAGTCATTTGAATCTTAATTTGATTTGTCTTAAATTTCAAAAACTAAATTTTAGGCCTTAAAGTAAATTTGGTGATTTTTATTTATTTTATTATTTTTTCTTGTAGCTCTTAACTTTTCTATCTCCATGTAAAGCTACCCAATAGGGCCAACAAGCCACGTTTCAATAGAACTTTTAACAAATCTGTTTTTAACTCCGTTTACCAATATGGTTTAATTTGCATCCTCACAATAATGTTTAAAACCTCTCTGTATATTTAGTCCATGTAGGGTGAGGACATTGACAAACTGTTTATAGTTTTTAAAGTTTTATTTTTTTTTAAAGTTGTTACAAATATTATGCACAACTGGGGTTTGTTTGTTTTTGACAATTTAGTTAAAATATGTGGCCTTGAAATAACTAATTATATTATAAAATGTCCTGTATAATGTAAAGTTTCATTCATAATAGTCTTAAAAACTTGGAGAAACCCTGAATTAGGTGAATAAGAAAGCAACATTAGTTAAATTAAGCTGAACCGCAATCATTTAATTTGAATAAAATGTGTATTTTTAGTACTTCATGAACTCCAGTCGTTCAGTGTTATTGGTTTACTTTGTTTATTATGTTAAAGTCTGCATGTATGTTTAAAAAAAATGGACTTGCTCTCCAATACACGAGATGGCTGGATGTAGTGGGGAAGGAAAAAATATGGACAAGATCTGTAAATTTTGACGAGTAAAAGAAAGCTTTCTCTATGGCTTTTCCATATGAAGTTTAGAAACCGTTAATGCAAAAATAAACCTTGAGCTCAAGACTTGGCTACTTTTTCCTAAGTCTATCTGTGTTGTAACCAATCGGGTAAAAGCACCTGTATGCGTGACTCAGTGACGTATGTTGCAATATATTTGTTGATTTGAGTTTAAGCAGAGCGACCTACGAACACTGTGCAAGTGTTGAAGCTGGCTTCTGCTGATGAAACTGCAAACTATCTTCAGTAAACTTTCTTGGCACTTCTTGATCTGACAAACTGGTCATTTTTTGGTTTAAACTGTCGGTTCTGATTATGTGCTGGATGTATGGCACTGATGTGCTGTCTTTAAATAAAAGGAGAAGAGTATATGTGCTTTATTGTTCTTTTGTCGAAATAGCTGTCTTAACAAATTAGATGTCATCACTGTATTACTTGCTAGATGTATTCTCTAATAAACCTTATAATGTAAACTCATATTATATTTGCTATGCAGTGGAATATTGCATGGTTTCTTGCTGATCACAGTGTAAACATTCACCAGTTAGACGTTTCCCTATTTTATGTAATGTATGGTTGAGTCCAGTGTGGCCTATTCTCATCTGGGTTATACTTCATTCATTCATTCATTCATTCATTTTCCTTCGGCTTACTCCATTCATCAGGGTTCGCCACATCGGAATGAACCACCAACTATTCCAGCATATGTTTTATACAGCGGATGCTCTTCCAGGTGCAACCCAGTACTGGGACACACCCATACACTTGCATTGACACACACACACACACACACACACACACACACACACACACACACACACACACACACACACACACTACAGTCAATTCACCTGTACCGCATGTCTTTGGACTGCGGGGAAAACCGGAGCACTCATAGGAAACCCATACCAAAACAGGGAGAACATGCAAACTTCGCACAGAAATGCCAATTGACCCAGCCGGGGCTCAAACCTGCAACCTTCCTGCTGTGAGGCGACAGTGCTAAACATCTGAGCCACTGTGTCGCCCCTTGGGTTATACTTGGGTTGTTTTCAGATCCTTCCAAATGATGACCCTACAGATCTTATATTTTCAAGAGATGAGTAACTATCTGATGCTGTAACTGCATTATTTATCAAGTTGTCCTATATCCCTTTTCACATTTCAGGGTTTCTCAGTCGTCAGAGTTGGTAAACTTGTAGCGCAGTGATGGAAGACTACAACAAATATTTTTTACAATCCTATTTGCTGAAATAGTAAAAGTAATACTCCACAATGATGTTATCAAGACTTTTAGAAAAAGGGAAAAAAATTGTGAGACTGATAACAGCAGCCAGAATAGGGAATAATGTTAAATTTACTGTCCTGCCCTCATAAACACTGCATTACAAACATCACATAAGCAGCAATTTGTGTTTTGTAATTAGATGCAAAGATGATATAATACAAATGTAAAAAAAAATAAAAATATTATACAACAGACTTACTGAAGATGTATGAACATTTATATGTATTTACATATGTATTATATGATTCTCGGGTCTCGAAGTCTCTTTAAATGCATTATTCAAAAAGTGAACTACAATCCACAAGGCCTGGAGATTGACACGCCTTTTGTGACGTTGTAGCTCCGCCTTGAGTGTTTCAACTAGGTCGTCTAAGCGACTGTAAAAGTTATGTAGAGCAGCGTTAGAGACACATTTCGAAGATAAACTGTCGAGAATCATGTCTGGAAGAGGCAAAGGCGGAAAAGGGACTGGGAAAAGGAGGCGCTAAGCGTCACCGTAAGGTGTTGCGTGATAACATCCAGGGAATCACCAAACCCGCCATCCGTCGTCTCGCTCGCCGTGGTGGAGTCAAGCGTATCTCCGGTCTGATCTACGAGGAGACCCGTGGTGTGTTGAAGGTGTTTCTGGAGAATGTGATCCGTGACGCAGTTACATACACCGAGCACGCCAAGAGAAAGACCGTGACCGCCATGGATGTTGTGTACGCGCTGAAACGGCAGGGACGCACTCTGTACGGGTTCGGCGGTTAAACATCTATCATCAATGCTGAAACCAAAGGCTCTTTTAAGAGCCACCCACACTGTCATAAAAGAAGCTTTGGACTTTCTGGAGTAGATCTCTCTTGATTTATTATGACCTTACGTTTTATTAAAGCTGAAGTTATTCAATTTGTATTTTAAACTTAACCATGATATCTATTATGTTTGCCATTTAAGATTTTAGAAAATTCTAAGTTTCCAGCTGTATACTTAAGTTTCTAAGTTGCGTGCCGGTGTGTAAAATTTACACAAAGACTAATCCAGTGTTATTTTCAGCTGGAATATTAAGAATACCACCTACTGTAAAAAGTCAGAGTGAGGCTGTCCTTTTGTTTGCAGACACAAAGACATTATTTTGCACTGGTTAATAGCAATTAGCTATTTGGTGCCAATATATAAAAATAACACAATGATTTAAAAACCAATATAATTCTGAGCGGGAAACTAATCAATGAACGCCAGTTATCTATGCGAAAGTAACTCATAGGCGGGGCCTACAGTTTCAAAGCACACAATTGGTAGATCTGAATGCAAGCTGGTCTCCTTTATGACTGACGAAATAAACGTCACAAATTCATTGCTCCAATGCACCAATCAGAGAAGGCTGGTCATTCCTTCTAAAATTTGCATAAGGGCTTGATAAATAGCCAGTGTGTGTACTGTACTCACTACTAGTGACTAAAAAAATTCAGTGTGTAGAGCAACTTGCAGAAACATGCCTGAACCAGCGAAGTCCGCACCTAAGAAGGGCTCCAAGAAGGCGGTGACCAAAACCGCCGGTAAAGGAGGAAAGAAGCGCAAGAGGACCAGGAAGGAGAGCTACGCCATCTACGTCTACAAAGTGCTGAAGCAGGTTCATCCTGACACTGGAATCTCCTCCAAAGCGATGGGAATCATGAACTCGTTCGTCAACGACATCTTCGAGCGCATCGCCGGTGAGGCGTCTCGTCTCGCTCACTACAACAAGCGCTCCACCATCACATCGAGAGAGATCCAGACCGCCGTGCGTCTCCTGTTGCCCGGGGAGCTGGCCAAACACGCCGTGTCTGAGGGCACTAAGGCCGTCACCAAGTACACCAGCTCCAAGTAAAGCGCGGAGTCAACTTCTGCTACCCAAAGGCTCTTTTAAGAGCCACCTATGTTTTCATCTAGAGAGCATGTTATTCTTACTGTAGTTCAGTGAACATTGATTCCAATGCGAGTTCAAATTGTAACAAGCTTTCAAACAAATATCCTGAGATTAAAGCTTAATTAAGCGTGACGTTAAATATGATTTGAACTTTGCTAAAACGTTGTGTAAGAATGTAATTTATATGCATTTGTTTTTTATTACAAGACACGTCTTTCCAATAGGCCCATACGGATTCTGACAATCAGGACCCGTCTAAGATGTCACTTATTGGTCAGTTTCTGTCAGTAATTGGGATTTGGTCAAAGAAGACACGAAATAAGTTAAAAACTTTGCTCTACTGCTACCAGACTCTATTTGGTGCCTACTTAAAATGTTATTTATTTATACAGGAACAATGTACACATTGTTTGAGAGGTGGTGGTGCAAGATCATTAAATATTAAAAAAAAAAAAAAAAAAAATCACACATCAGCCTAAAATAAGAAAATGTCAAATGTAGTAATTTATGTTGTTAAATAAAGTTACAATAATGACAGCTCCTTGGCTTTTTAGATAAATTCGTTTGTTTCTAAATAATGTACAATGTTGTAATGTTCGTGTGACATCAAATTAAAGCACATTAGGATAAATGAGGGACAATCATTGTTTAAAAAAAAACGTTTAGCTGCAGCCATAGTTATAAGCTTTCTGTTATTAGTCTGACACTCGGTTCTTTGTTTCTCTCTCTCTTAGGTAATTTTAATGACATTTAAGCTGGGTACAATTAATATGTATTTATCATTTTAAACAGTTATAACTATAGAGAATTATTGTCATTAACTATTGCTTCATATTGCAATACAATCACATACTAGCAACCTACTCCCACATTTTTAGCTATTAAGACTGATATCAGATTAATAATTAGACTGATTATTTTCTAAAAAATAAAGACAATCATTCCATACAATTAAGCAGTCTCTGAACAAACAGTCTAATAAACTTTAAATCAATGGTGAGGTGAATGTAGCCGATATCCTTTAGACCAGTGGTTCTCAAACTTTTTTCATCAAGTACCACCTCAGAAAAAAGTTGTCTCTGCAAGTACCACCATAATGAGCAGTATTGAAATATAGTAGCGTAGGCCCAGTAAAGCAGCTACAGCTCTATACAGTTCAAAAACAAGGCAGATTAATTCCTATTATTAAGAATGTTTATTATTGTCAGCCATTTTAAACATTATAAATATTTTGATCATTAACACTGTGCTTATATGTAAAAAGCAAAACAAATAGATAAAAAGGTCAACATTTAAATTAAAATGTGCTGTTAAAAGGTTAAAATGGTAGGTTACTGTTCTGAAAAAGTAAAAAAAAAACTCCTTTACTTAAAGTATTAACATATAGTAGCCGATCAACACCTGGAAATATTGCCTGGACCTCATACTTATAGGCCAGGGATCACCAAACTTGTTCCTGGAGGTCCGGTGTCCTGCAGATTTTAGCGCCAACCCTAATCAAACACACCTGAACAAGCTAATCAAGGTCTTACTAGGTGTACTTGAAACACCCAGGCAGGTGTATTGAGGCAAGTTGGAGCTAAAACCCTGCAGGGCACCGGACCTCCAGGAATGAGACTATATGTAGGCCCACACGGAATCTGCGCGCACAGAATTCCGCAGATTTTTAGCCCATCATTAATTCTGTGTATTTACTTGAGTAAATGTGTGTAAATCTATATATTTTTTCAGTTTTTAAATTAATTTCAGTAATATTATTGACTAATATGAAAATGTTCATCTGATTTATATACAATACAGTTTGTAAAGTAATATTTTCCGTCTTTTAGTAGATATATGAGAGACTTGCTTTGTTTACCAAATAAAGTGAATCTAATTGGATTTGCATTTTAAACATTAAATAGAAGTTAAAAAAAAATTATTTCACATATTAAGGTTTTAGTTATGATACTCTCAAAATAATTCCGCAGAAATCCACAGATTTTTACCAAATTTCTCCACAGAAGTAGCAAAAAACATCTGCAGATTCCGTCTGGCCGTGGCTATGTCATCATATTCATATATAAACCATTATATGACATATTTGACTCCTCCGGTGACCACTAG